>PVKB01003959.1:0-167641 GCA_004027205.1 Ctenodactylus gundi | reverse complement strand
CAGGTTTCCTGTTTCTTGGCTGAGCAAGCACGGTTTTGCTGGATTATTGAGCAGCCCACAGCCGTCATTCCAAAATGGGATGAAATGGGCCGAGTCATTGAACAGTAGATCCAATTATTGAGTCTTTGAATATAAGGAAAATCCTGTAACCACAGAGCCACCTGCAGATGGAAAGTTGCTATTTTCTTACCTAATAATTTTCACATGAAAAGTCTTACCTCTATTCTAAATACCAGTATTGATAAAATTAGACTAAGTTACACAACATCGATTTGAGCAAACAGTCAAAATACTCTTAATTTTACTGATAGTCATTTACTCACTAGACCAGTATTAGTCCACTTGACATCTGCTTCATATCCATTTCCAAAAATAGTTTTTGCTATAAGAGTTTTTATACAACTTCATTGAAATGACTTTCATTCATGGAAACATACTTTCTAATTTTTAAAATATCCTTACTACTCTGAGAATCACAAAATCTTCTGAAATTTAATGAGGTATGAGGAAGCCCTGCTTTTCTGGAGCAATATTATCTCTGTATTAAGTAGAGGCTAACATTTACTACATATATGTTTTGGGTAGGTTCTACATTCCAACAGAATTTGATGTAGCAAGTAAGGCAGGTATTATTACTACTTCTATGTCATACAAGAACACTTGAGTCAATTGTTATCGGACAAATGTCAGCTAAGCGACAAAGACGGAATTTTACAAAAATTCAAATGATCAAGTAGAATTACAGACATGTGTCCCTTTGTGAAAAGAATGTGTGAAAGAGAAACGAATTGTTAAATTATTGTACCGTTGTGCAAACATCAGAGAATTGCATATAGTCACATAAAACTGGTTGGTATAGTCTACCAAACTTCAAGGTCATAGATTCTGTAGTATAGACTACACATGTACAATTCATGACTGTGCTGACAGATTGTCACATGATGGTGTTGGTGCATCTAAGCATATGATGGATGTGATGTCACTAGACAACAGGAATTCTGCTCTATTATGATGATTTTATGGGGCATGGGTAGAAACATCATTATGTGATATACGAACATAGTTGAGAGAGGGAATACATGCATGACATTTTCTGTAGTTTAAGAATTTTCATTTCAGATCCTGGTCTGTTCACTGGTAGTCCTTAACAAGCAAATGAATACGTACAACTCTGGGCGCCCGGAAATCTGACTCCAGTGGCTTCAGCTTGGGGCATTTATGGCTTTGGCCTCTTAATAACCTACCTTTATTTTTATCCTTACCTTTAGTAGGATTTGCTTACCCTAAAAGTCAGCAAAATTTGTGTTACCGAGACACTGTGACCCTTTGATCCTCATAGATTTATGAGATGCTCTTCCTACATGAGGCAGTTACCACTAGGATCAACATCAGTGCCTTTTTTGTTTGTTTTCTGAAATATGCTCATACTTTAGGGCAAGAAATACTAGATCATAGGGATCATCTATATGAGATTTACAAAATGTGTGACCTGGTTTTGAGGTGAATCTCTTGTGACTGAGTCATGAAGTTGGTCATTCAGTAATGGAGACATGGCTTCAAGTTGGTGAAATTATGACTGAAAGTAAATAACACTGAGCTCTGTGGTGCCGTCAACGATCCCACGTTTTCATTTTACAATGACACAATAGTTCATATATTGTACTCATACTATTTAGTTCAGCCTACCTAAGTGTAAAATAATGTAGCTGAAGTTTAACTATGCGAATCTTTAGCTTTAGTTATCTTTAAAACCTTCAAGTACATTTTTCCTTATTTAATGATGAGACATATGAGTCATCCTAGCACAAAATTAGTCATGACTGAAAGACTAGCTTTGAATAATTACATTCATGACAAAAATAATGATATTATCATAATATAAATCTGCTCAGGGAAGGACATTACCGATATAATTTTATAGAGCAAAAAAGAAATCAATGGAGCAATAGGTATTAGTCAGCTTCTTCTTCAGACAGAGACATAATTTTTCTTAAATACCTCGAGACTTAAAGAATTCTTACCTAGTGAGAGCCTTTCACTTTTAATTTTGCTCTCAGAGGAAAGTCTCTTTACAGAGGTATTATTTCTTTTACATTGAACAGTCAGACTTTACTCTCAGTTAACTTTCATTATATGGTTAATGACCATACCTGCCAAGCTTGGTTTCGTTTTACTGTTTGATATTAAAATTTTCACAAACAGAGTAATGCTAATTTCAAAATCATTCGTTTTTGCAATGGGGACATGTAATCATTTCTTTGTTGCTAATATTTATAACGGTTTTACAAACTCAGGGCTACATTAAAATACTGAGTGATGTACACAAGATATAAAAATAGAAACATACATGCACGTAGCACTGTAATTTTAAAGTCAGAGAAACCTACGTTAAAAATTTGTGTATAACACTAACTGGCTGTGTAAGATTGTGGAATTTAGTTATTGCTATAAAATATAAATGTTGATTTTTATAACTGTAGATCACAGCAAGAGTTTACCTAGCAATATGACCACTACAAGGTCTTCTTCATTGAAACACTGGGTCATGCATTTTGAGAAACACTGTTTCATTCTTTTTCAAATTTTTCAGGTCATTCTTTTTAGTTTATGTATCTTTTAAAACAAATTTTCCAATATAAGTACCATAATCTTTGTGACATGTAAAAAAGGTTGTGTGTCTCTCCTGCTTGACATCCATCCAACTATTTCTATTTTTCAAGACACTCTCTATCATATTGTCTCAGATTATTTCAGTAATAATGCTGTAATTCAGCTCTAAATTTAATATTATCTTTTATGCTTTAAGGGTCATAAAATTAAGAAATTTAAAAACAAAATAAAAAATGGAATATTTATAAAGAGACTTACATTGGACTATGTGGTTTGCACTTGCATTAATTATTTTGTGATCTATTGAAGTTCTAAGATTTATATATCATTAGCTAAATAGCATATTCTGACATCATAATTTTTAGAGGTAGAACATAATAAATTATTTCAAAATGAAACTTTCATATATCATGTGCAAGTAATTCTGGTTTTATCCTATTATAAAAAGGTTCAGCTATGATGAAGTTGTAGCCATGCAAGAGGTTAATTTTGCTTGATCGCTCATGCACTTGTATTTTACTACAAAAGGCTGTACTGGATTGTCTAGTATAGTCTTTATTCTTTCCTTCTAGCATTGAGAATTTCACTTGTTTCTCCTAGATCTAATCTGAAGGAAGCCAAGATGACCATAGTCACTAACGGGAAGCATGTGTTTTGAACTTCAATTTACAATGTAATTAGAAAACAGCAGACCAGAATTCACTAGAAGCAATTTTGCATTGTAATATGTGAAGAAAAATTAAGAAAAATAATCTTTAGAGCGTCACTTAGTCATATTTTTACATCCTCTGTGTATTGAAAACATACACAATATTAGTTTTCTCTGCCCGTTCTTTTCCAAAAAAAGGGAGCATCTAATTTTATTACAAATAAAATTATGCAACCTCTCACGAAGGCAGCCCTTTCTTCTCCAGGAAGTGGCATATTGAGATGGAGTCATAGGCGTGTCCCTGTACAACAACTTAGCTTCCTCTTATCTTGCTAATATCAAAAGTAGGTACAAGACTCACTCTAGGGAAAATCAAACCAGATACTCTTCAATTTGCTGAATTCCCAGACACATATGGAATCTTGTGGAAAGATACATTCTTAAATCTCTCATTTTCTGCTTCCTGTCTAGCATATCAGGCATATCGGAAGAACCTAGCGACAAAATAAACCAATTTTGGAAAAAACAAACAAACAAACAAAAAACCTAATCTGAAAATGACTGTTTAATTGTAGATTTCAGGCATCAGTGAGTAAGTCCCAATTCTTTCTGATAGGCTGTCACAGAATTGTGCTCTTGGTTTCAAATTATTTACTCTGGGTGATCAGGGAGTTAGGCTGGTGTGTTTTGCAGTTTCAATAGAAAGTAATTGGCATTGATCATCTTGGAGGTTTGACTTTCCATTTACTTCCTTAGCAAACTTTTTTAACTAGCAAACAATAAATGAAGGACATCTTACAGCCTATATCTTGCAATTAAACTTGGCTATGAACATTAAAGCAACTTTTCTTTAAGAAGACTTTACAAATCAGGTAGAAGATAGCCCATAGTGTTAAACAAGACATTTACACAGGAACCCACCCCGGAAGTCAGCCTTTTAATTTGCAAACTGGAGAATAAAGATAGAAATAGAAATCATGATTATGGAAACAAATTGAGTGTGACATGGGAATAATTGAGCGTCTCTTGGATAATAATGGTTGGAAAGGATTATCACTAGAGAATTTCAGCTTCTTTTCCTGTTCTCAGATTTGGGAAATAGATTTAACCTTTATATCACGAACTATAAGCTACAGAAACTACTTTTCTCCTCCACATTCAAGTAATGTTAAATGAGTTTGACCTTGTGTCAGACCCAGAAAAATGTTGGTAAAAGGACTATTCCATCTTACATCACAGTATTAAGAATTTTAAAGAGGGAAGTGGTAAAGAAAATCTGAAAATTGTATGTCACCATTTCATTTGCAAATTAGAAGAAACTTAGCATTTGAAAAAATGTCATATGCAACTCTTGCAGGAGGAAAATAGCCTAGTAAATCTGGATGATTTTATTGCTCGTGATTATTGTTTCTTTATGAGCATAAATTTCATTACATGAATAAAATAAAATAACACTTAAATTGTCTGTACTTCTTCACAAAACAAAAGACATTAGCTCTGAATTGGCCACCAATCGAGGTGGTAACCTTAAGGAAGTAACATTATCTCCATACATCAGATAGCGGCTTCCTCATTAATAAACTGAAAATTGGGCTAGAGATACCCTACTGTCTTCTGTGGCTGTCACATGAGAGGGGAGTAGCTTGTCACAATTCTTGGTATATCCCCCATGAGTAAAGGTGAGGGATGCTTAAAAGTGAACGATGAAATGTTTATACATCATACACAAGTGCAAGGTGTTAAACTGCTAAGTCATGTTTCACAAAAACTTTAGTGAATGGAGAAAACATTAGGAGTAGTGAAAGATTTATATTACCTTATTTGCAGTAACTCATTTAACCCACACGCCAAAACTTTAAAGCAGATTCTATTAATCTAGCTGGTTCCATTTTACAAACAAGTATTTGATAAAACAGAGAAATTAAGGAATAAATTCAAAATCATTCAGCTAGCAAGCGGAATAGCCAAGACATAGATCCAAGCTACTGGCTTCCAGGGTACTTGCATGTTATTGTGGTTTGGATCTGAAATGTTCCCTAAAAGCCTCATGCATTTTGGGTGTTATGGAATAGCTATGGAACCATGGGCTGTTAGGAGATTGAAACCTAGTCTAGAGGGGTGGATTATGGGCACGTGGTGGATTATAGATGTGTGGTGGAAGATAGGCATCATGTGGCAGATTAGAGATTGATTACAGGCTTGTGGTGGATTTGTGGCTTACACCTGGAAGCGGCAGATCACTGGGACAGGACCTGGCAGGAGATGTGCTGCTTTCTCCTTCCTTCTGGGACTTGGATTCCTTCCTATTTCAATGAATTCTACGGCTTCACTGAGTTAATTTATTCACTTTAAGTTCTTCAGATTTTCAATATACAAGATCGTGTTGTTGGCACACAGAGATTTTTGTTTGTTTCCAGGTCTGGTGCCATTAATTTTTATCTCTTGCCCAGTTGTTGTAGCTAGGACTTCAGTTCTATGTTGACAAGAAACAGCAAAAGTGGGCACTTAGCTTCCTCCTGAGGTACGTGCAAACGCTTTCAACTTTTTGAGTTTAACATCACCTGCACACATGGCTTTTATTGTTCTGGGTTCCATTCTCCCACATGGCATAAGCTGGGTTTGGCGATGCACACCTGTGACCCCAGCAGTTGGGAGGCCGAGGAAAGAAAATTGCTGTGAGTTTGAGGTTAGCCTGGGGTCTGTATAATGAGTTCAGGACCAGGCTGGATTATGGAGTGAGACTCCGCCTCAGAAAAAAAATTGCTTACACGGTTACGGTACTAAGGTGATGGTCGTGTCATGAAATGAACTTGAAAGTGTTCCCTCTTCAACGTTTTGCAAGAGGCTGAGAGAAATTGATGGTAGGTATCTTCCTACTTTTGTAAGTTAATTTCTTTCTTATAAATCTCCTTTAATCTTTAAAAAAATAGGTGAAAAATTAAAACAAATGTTCCAGAGCAAGAAGTGAATGAATTCTTTTTTAAAAAACTGAATTATTATTTTTTTCTTCTGTCATTGCCAGAATTTGGATATTTGCTTTATTAGTGGAAATTGGGTGAATTTTTTTTTAATTTAGAAGTTGGAAAGCTTCCTTAAGAATATTGTATCTGAATGTAAGACACAGTACACCTTCACAAAGAGAAAAGGCCAGGTTAAAATATGGGTTTAGGTCTTGGCACACCAGTTTTGTCCTCAGCTATGCAAGTTTAGGTGAATCCCTTAGCCCCTCGATGACCTCAGTTTCCTCCATAAAATGTGTACTATTAACCATTTTCCTAGAATACATAGAGTTACCAGCTCAGTACCTGTTACTTTACTGTTACATAGTAAAGTACTCAATAAATAACATCAATAATGCTAAATGTAAATACAGTGTACACATTCACACAGGCATACCTTACGAAATATTTAGAAAGCTCTGAGAAACAACCAGAAATGGCTTGCTGAGTCCTCTGGTAAGAAGAATACAGTAACATAAGTTCCCTGAGACACAAAATGAATTGCAAAATTCAGCTAATCCAGCAAATCCAGTCTCCTTGGACCAAAGAGTGCTGTAGGGAAATTTTCAAAGCCACAGTAATGATTCTTGTAATGAAAATATTTTGAAGATCACATCCTCCCCAGTCAACAATCACCTTTGCAGTACAAAGGTCTTTTTCATTGGAGGATTTTCTTTCTTTCTGACATAAACTAATTACAAGTCTTCATCTTAAGTAAAAGCACACAAGAAGGCAGAATATTTGTAAAATATAAAATTACAAGTATTCTGACCATCTCGTGTGTTATATATTACCCCATTTAAACGAATATATGTTGATCTAGTTGAGTTTTCAATGATCACCAATGAACAATGAATTTTCAAGTATTACCCAATGAACATTTATCAATTCTTAAATTAATTTTACTGAAGTACACTGTGCCAGTATTACAGAGCATCATTACCATACATGGAAACAGTGCAGTTTATTTGTGGCTTCACCTTTTCAAGCCTACAGTGTCCTTCAAGGACATTTTCTAATCCTACTGTGAGATCCCTGGCAAGTTATCTCCTTCTTTGGCCTTTGGTTTCCACCTCCGAGGACCAGGAAGGTTAGGCTAAGAGACTTTATCTTCCTGGAAGTTCTAACCTTCTTTGGTTCCACGTTGTGACAAGAAAGTTTGCATGACCTAATTCTGAGTGGAAATTTCCCCTTGAAGTTTTGCAACCCAGCAGACGAGGTTATAGGATAAGCCTAATGAGTTCTGAGGAAATCACCCAGCTCTGATCCCTACGTGGATGTCTTACTGCATCTTGGCAAGCTAAGTGGGAAAGTGGAGGGGCTGGACCAATTTCCTTCCCAGGGCTTCTGTTGAGACCTTGCATTCCATGTGGACAGCACTAAGCTCTTGCTTTGGGGAAAAATGTAGTTTGGTTCTATTTGTAACCTTCAAGTTGTAATAAAAATGAATATTAAGAACTAGCATCCGTGAATCTTTTCCTAATTGATGCATAACTGCGTTTAAAGTTTCTGACACATTTCAACCGAGTGCTAAGTCACCTGGACCATCTGGCTCCAGACGGCTATGCAAAAGACCCCTCTTCACCTGGGCTGGGACAGCACTTATATCATCACCTTGCTGGGCAGGCACACACAGAAACAGAGACTGTGATTGGGCCAAGGTCAAAAGCCAAGAGATTTAAAAAGAACTTAGTGTGTAAGAGCAACAGGAAAAAAAAAAACTGTTTCTGATGAAAATTATGTCTGGGAAGCAGCACGCTTGAAATAAGGAAAAGTCAAGTGGCTAAAAAGAAGCTACACAGGACAGACTTCAATGAAGTAAGCCTTTAGCTTGGGTGCAAAAGTATAACTGTGCAAGAGGCTTAAATCAACTTTTATTTATGAATCTTTCTCTTTCAGAATTATTGGGGAGCTGAGGGAGAATATTCCTGACACCTCAATTGATCGTGTTAATACTAAGTCACCATCACCTGTTTCTTATTCCTTTTGTCCAGTTGACCTTCTGAAAACGCCTATTTGCCTTGAAAATACAACCGTGTGTGTGTGTGTGTGTGTGTGTGTGTGTGTGTGTGTGTGTGTATGTGTGTGTGCATCATATCGTCCTATATTTGTGCTTCAGAAATAACTCACAAATTTATGTTTGGTTATATTTTCCCAATTAAATCCAGATTTTAATGACTCACTAATGCCTAGAATAAATTTGATAAAAGTGAAGCTCCTGGCTTTGTGGCAATGCTGTTCTGCATCTCTGGTCAATAGACTAATTGTCTCCGTGGTAGATTACAGCCACTAACCTGGATCCTGTACAGGAGAAACCCCTTTTCTTGCTGTTCACTTACTCACTGATTTCTTTAACAGAGAACGCAGTACAACGTAATGAGCAGAAATTTCACTCGAATTCAGGAATCATTTTGACAGGCAAAGTGCTTACTAGAACCCAGAAGTTCAAAGAAACAGAGAATTAAGTCCCCTTTTCAATACTTCATAAAAAATCTGAACTACTCAGAATACCAGAAGTGGGTCAGCTGTCTAGTGAACAGGATGCCTCCCTCCCCATGAAGCAAGGGAGAGAATAGGCTCTCTGCTCATCTCAGCTCTCCCTGTAACATCGTGAGATGTAACTCAGCCACATGTGCCCATCGGCACGAGAAGAGGCAGAAGCTACTATTTAGATACCATTTGTTATTTACCAACCACATATTTTAGCCTTGTTCATGGATTTCCTCACTTAGTCTTTATAATACTCCTGCAAGGAAGGTATACAGCAATAGTTCCTATTTTATAAATGAATTCAAAGGAGCTGTGTTAGTCTGGATCTGGACGTTTGGAAGAACGGAAGCCAGGCCATAAGTTCTATTTGAGCCTGAGTGAAAAAAGAACAAAGCACCTCAGAATACCGGGATGTCTGAGAAATGTGCCACCACATCATCAGAAAGTCCTCTGAGAGGCTAACCAAGGTTTGCTGTGTCTTCCGGGATGGCTTTGCCCTGGCACTCCTGTGATGGTTTCTGTAGTGGGGGTTCTGAATCCGTCATCCTCTCTGAGGTAGGAGGTTTCTGGCTCATCCAATAGATTCTACCTGCTACATTTTCTCCTACTCTGATAGCTAGTTGGCAGCAAAGGAATAAGATCTGTTGGTCGGAGGCCTGTCCGCAGACACCCAGACATGTGTGAGCAGACCTAGCGGTGCCAGACACTTAGCCCATTCCCCATTCACTTCTGGCAGCCCAGCCTGCAAGGGCCTTGAGCTCTAAAGCTCAGCACACCAGGGAGCAGGAGAGGGCCCTGCCAGGCAGCTCCTGCTACCTAGAGCACTGCTCTCCTACTGCTTTAATAATTTGTTATAAAACAAACAAAGTCACCAGGGGAATTGCTGCCAGTGGATAATGGCCTCCTGCTTTGCAATTAAGCGCTGACATTCAGCTTTGCCTCACCAGCCACAGTATACTGCTGCTTCTTAGCCCAATGTTCTCACTCACCACCGTTTGCTCCTAATCAAATTTATTATCCTGTACAGAGCATCTTGACATTTGTTTCCTTTTCAGCTTGGTGGTGAAGGTTTAAAGAATGTAATTTCTAAGCTACCTGTTCTCTCCAGCTTGGCATTCATACGGCTTACAAAGGAGCACACAAAGGTGTAAATAAAACACAAAAGTGCCACACATTTATATCGTTAAGGAATAACCAGTGGTCAGTGGATACAGCCGCAAGATAATCTTCTGGAGACTTGGGAGAGTTCTGTACGTGCCAAGCTGACGTGATTCCCTACTGACTGCTTGACTCCAGGTTCAAGCCCATAAACCTTGCCTTCTGATATGTTGCCTTGTTGGCTTCTATGATGGCTCTCAGTTCAGACGGGAAGCCCCTGACGTTCTGAGATCATATTTCAGGTTTTTTTTTTTTAACAAGAAAGAGTGCATCAGTACACTGCAATGACAATGACAGGCTCAGAATCATTCAAAGTCTAGTTACCGTGGAAGCGGCCACATCCTCAGCAGCCTGTGTAGTGGCCCAAAACCACCCCCATGAGAGAAAATGATGGTGAGGAACATGTCCTATTCTGACAGCCATGTTGAAAATGTCTAACAAGAAGCCAGAGGCTGAGACTCCAAGGTCTCATATCTGTAAATTGAGGGCTGTAATACTAGGTGACATCATGCACATTTCAAGACTGGGAAGACTGAGATTCTGTGGTAACTAGGTCTTATGGATAGGCAGCACAAATCCACTCACAACGTCCACTTTCCTGCTCCTAGGGATGAACCGACTTGGGTGTCCAACCATTCCCTTCTCCCCCCCCAGGCTTGGTGGCTGGACCCTCTGCCCACAGCTGCTTTCTTCCTTCCATTGTCTTCCCTTCCCTTTCCCTCTCTCTCCCCTATTGCTTCTCTTCCCCTTCACCCCACTCCCTTTCTCTCTCTCATCACTTCTCTCCCTTGTAAAACAAATTTATCCCTCTGTACCTCAGAGACCCAGGTTGTCCTTGCTGCTTACTATTTTTGCCAGAGAAAAACAAAAATAATTGTTAGACAATATTGAGAAGGTTAGAAGTTACTTTTAAATTCACACCCATTTTTAAAGGGTGTAGAAGCTCCTTCTCTAAGTGCAGAGGAAAAGATATGTCTGTTGCAAAGGTGGAGAAATGAGAAACAAACGTTTATTGGTCCAGGGAGTATACAAGGTATTTCATTTTTAATAAATTGCTGTGTTGTTCTTTTACATTTCAAAAGCAATCTGTGCCCCTCCTATAATGCAAACACAGCCAGGTGTATAAAATCAAGTCAGTTGAGCTTCTCTTCTGTCCCTCATGACCCTCTTCTAAGAACAGTGACTTAAATTGTTTTGCTGTTTATTGTTTC
This sequence comes from Ctenodactylus gundi, assembly GCA_004027205.1. Lineage (NCBI taxonomy): Eukaryota > Metazoa > Chordata > Mammalia > Rodentia > Ctenodactylidae > Ctenodactylus > Ctenodactylus gundi. The sequence continues at coordinate 156,524 of PVKB01003959.1, read as the reverse complement.
AAAATTTATTTATTGACTGTTCATTGCTTTTCAGGTCCTGTTTCAGAATCAGCAGTGAACAAAGCAGAATGATAACCTGCCTGGAGATTCCTTTCTCGGGGAAGATAGATGTTTACGGACCTTGATTTAGTCATGACATGATGTGTAATTACACCAAGTCATTATGCCATACCTTGCAAATATGTACAATTATTGTACAGCACTTAAAATTTTAAACAAAAAGTAAAATATCAGAGAAAAGAGCTATGGAGTAAAAAGCAACAGAGAAGAGATAGAAAGGATAGATTCCGAGTGTGAAGCAGTGAGTGGTTTTGTGTAGTGCCACTGAGGGACACGTTGCTAAGAAGGTGGCCTTTGAGGTTGGTGGAGTGATTATCTCTTTCTCTGACCCTCTATGTGCTCAAACAAATATTCCCAACATAAATGTGTGTACCTGGTTCTACCTTAACTCTTTTTCGAAGTGGGATTATATTATATGCATTATTTGTTTATATGCATACAACTTGTTTTATTTTTCACCAAAATGTAAATCACTGACTTCTCCCAGGGACAAAATCATGAATTCAGTTTATTCTTTTGAATAGCTGCACAATTATAGTTTGGGCATACCATAATTCACACAAATGTTCCTCATTAACAGAAGTTGAACTATTTGCAGTTTTCCCATGCTTTTTAGTCTCTTTGGAAAAGAAGGGTGTTGTAAAGTTTTCTGGGGTTTATTTGTTCATGTGAAAGTGCTAGTTTAAAGATTCTATTTTATTAAGCATAACTTTGCTGAGAGTTGGACTTTATTATTTCATGTTTTTAGAAGCAGAGAACTAGTCATTAAGAATGGCTAAATTGATTTGCACTGGGTCATTTAGCTATTAAATGGAAAAACAAAGACTCAACTTCAGGAAATTGTGGTTTCAAACACTGTATGTATTCCATTTTAAACCAAATCTCCGAGCTGAGGGCAGATCTCCACGGATGGTGCAGCAGTACTATTTCAGGAGAGCAGGAAGAATGGGAACTGGGGTGTTTTGCTTCCATAGTACTAAATTTGTTGAGTTTAAGAGTTGCCACTTATCTCGATGTTATGTTCTTTCTGTGTTTTTGGCATTAAATTGACTTTCTCTGACAAAATAAGAGAGCAGTAGATGTACTTTGTAGTATTTCCTAATGAACTTGCTTAGAAGAGGAGAACTTCTGAAGTGCAATTTGGTTCCATATGAAGGAAAATGTTTATATATATATATATATATATATATATATATACACACATACATACATACATGTATATACATATATGTATATATATTACATGTGTATATATGTGTATATATTACATGTATATATATTACATGTGTATATATGTGTATATATTACATGTATATATATTACATGTGTATATATTTCATGTATATATGTATGTATGTATATTACATGATATATATATATATATATATATATATATATATATATATATATATATTACACGTGTGTATTTGTGTACAACTCTGTAACCACAAAACTCTGTAACCCTTGGTTGGGGTGGAGAACATGGCATGAAAATCATCCTTGGTCACAGTTGTACCTCTGTTAAGCTGTCTCAAGACACATTTTTCTAGCTTGTAAAACCAATATGGTCATACTCTTCTCAACTCTCACGGAGTGTGGTTTTAACTTGTATGTGAGCAGGCCTGTCCCTAGTCACTGAGACCATCTGAATACAAAAGATTCAGCCAAACTTTATGGATAACAATTAGGTATCCAAGGGTTTAGTTTGGAAAAAAACTAAACTATGTAGTATTTGGAGGCAAAGACTAAGTAACCCATGTAATAAATAATCAAAAATATTCATTGAATGTTTATTTTGTTTAAAATGCATTTTTTGTTTAGTCTATTCAGGAAACTGGTTTTGCATAATTGTCCTTGACTAAGCTAAGCTCTTAGGAATTATTAAATATTTGAACTTCACTCTAAATGCTAAGTAAAATGTTGAGTTTGACAATATCCCCAAATTGGAGGAAACATCTCTCAACTCATTCTGTAAATCAGAATCAATCTCACAGACACAGACACAGACACTCACACATATACACACACAAAGTGAGAGTCTTTGGAATATAGTCACAAAAGAGGGGTTGAAAATGCAACAATTTTTTTTTGAGGAAAGACCCAATTTTATATAAAATGCTCAATAAAATATTACTTCTTATGTACCTAACAAAGTAATGCACTACTAGAGAAAGACGTTTGCAGTAATCTATAGTTAACTCTCTTATTTCTTAGTAGAGAGCTAGATTTCTGTACTAACACAGCATAAGTTTTACCTACGAGACCAGCACGTTAGGAAGACATTGTGAATCTCTCCTTTCCCATTTACTTGCTTTTGATTTCATGAAAGCGTAGACAACACAAATCACATTTTCCATCTGGTTCCATCACGCTAACGAATTTCTCTAGTAAGGAGCTCTAATTTATTAAAACATTTAAAAAGTCTTACTAGGAAGTGTTAATCCAGAGCGACAATGCCTCCCAAGCACACGTGTGATTTCCCCAGAGTATAAAGGAACCAGAATTCATGCTGATCTGTAATTACATCAGAGCTAACATCTGAACAAAGAATGTCTGCAAGGAGTTTACAAGATTTATCATGCTAATCCGCCTCGTTGGGCTGAGCTGGCCATGTGTGCTGACTGTACTGCTGTCTGTCCAGGGTTGATTAAAAGTGGAAGAAAGCCCAAGGAAAGAGAGAAGGGATGAATTAGCATTGCAGGCCACATCACCAGCCTCAACTGTTACCACCCCCACTCTAAAACCAACACTGCTATCTCAAGCACCCTGCTGGATGAATCTAACCAAGGCACTGTGGGGGAAAAAAAATCCCCTCTGAAAACACAAGAGCAGAGTCTAAATCTGGCATTTCGCAAGTATGTGGTAACTGGAAAAAAATAAACATAATAGACTACAATTGCTTTGATCTTGTGAATTTTGACTTTTGGAAAAAATAAGATAGCTTTGTTTATGTAATATTGTGTGTGTGTGTGTGTGTGTGTGTGTGTGTGTGTGTGTGTGTGTGTTGGGGGGCGTGGTTCTCTTGTTTATACTGAGACGTTGCCATGGGCCTTGCTTGGAAAATGGGCAAGAGACTTGCTTTCCATCTGTTTTTAGGGGTTGAGTTTTGTGTGCGAACACATTATTTTTTTTCCAGTTATAAAGCAGTAATTGTGGAGATGTTTGTTGCTCCAAAAATAATATGGTGACTACTACTTCAGGGGGAAGATTTAAGGAAAGAGAGCATAAAAACTGAAGCAGATGAAATTTTATATGTGTTCATGTAGAAATTTCATTAGTTTAAAGCAAAAGATAAATAATGATAAGTAACATGATATAGTTGAAATTCCATGCTTCCCCGGTTACAACAGAAGTCCTAATAAATCTTAGAAAGGTCAACAGTTCAGGTATTTCCAGAAAGTTTTCAACCTGCTTAAAAATATTCGTAACTAGGGCAACCCTTTTTTTCCTCATAAAAGAGCTCTTCATGTCTTCATGGAAGTGACATACAAGAGTTACATTTATCATAAAATTTAGTGGAATTTTCAGCTACCATTTTTAATAGTTACATCTTATTTCTTCTCATTACTTACAGAGAGGTCCAGAATTTCTCATTAAAAATAGTAGATGAGTTTGCAGCTTCTCTAGGTAGTTTCAACAGCTAACTAGTAGGTATTTTTACATATTCACAAACTTTGCTCAATCACAGGTAACACATCTGATGTCAATAAGAAAATAATGGACCACAGAAACTCTACTTAGCTTCAGAGTGGAGAAATCACACAATGGTGATAACTACTCTGTTTTGTTACAAATACCCTAATTCTGCAGTTCTGTGGTATTGGTGTGTGTCAGAATCAATACGACTATTAATAGAACTATGAATGTCAAGGGCCTAAAATGCTGCTTCAAATCAAAACTGGGGCTTGAGCAATCTTTTTTCAACCTTCATAGATGATTCTATTTCATTAAGAAAAAAATTAGAAATATTATTCTAAATGTTAGGTGACAGCTTATGTTATGAATTTCTTTCCAAAAATAAAGATTATTTATTAAATGTACAGTATTTTTTAGAATCTGAATTTTTATGATACACTAGAGATTTTAAAAACTAAACTCTTTCTTTCAAAAATGTTACTGAAGAATCTATGTGACCTCAGGGTTTTACTTTGCTTTCTTCAATGAAGGGGTGTTATATTGTTATATGTGTTTCAGAATATATTTTTTTGACTCTTAGCTATTTGTTACATAGCTTAATTTAAAAATAGCTAGGAATATCAGAAAATAAATAAAACACAAATTACCCTTCAATAATAACTGGTTTATATCCCTTGAACAAAACTGTCCCTCATGACATTTGCCATTTATTACTCCTCAGATAGCAAGAGCTTTGGTTGTTTTAACACACATAAAAATATAGAAACACAACCATAAATTCAAAACATATGGTTGAATATATAAGAACTCTGAAAATTACGTGCAACTGAACTGAGAAGAGAAATAACCAATTCCTCTTAACCAGCAGCCTTATGCTATATACAACAGAATGAGAATTTTGTAAATAAGTTGTAATCATGGTGTTGTCAAGCCAACCCTTTGAAATGCTGTATTCATTGGTAAAATGTAAAATCTGAGGAAAACCTTGTCTTTTCATTTGTTTTTGTAGAAAACTTTTATTCTGAGCAACTCTATATGATTTAAAAATCTTTATTCCATTCATTAAGCTACTGACAATTTGCTTGTTTACTGGAGTAAAATGCATATAATATAAAATTTAACATATTAATCATTTTAAGTGAGTGTTTTAGTGACAACAAGAATATCTCTAGAATCTTTTCCCTCTTCCCAAAGTAAAACCCCTTATCCATTAAACAGTAGCTCCTGTCATCCCATCTTTAACCCCCCTAGCAACGGCCATGTTAATTTTTGTTTCTATTAATTTGTTTACTCTAACTACTTCATAGAAGTGGAATCATGATACTGGTTCATTTTTGTCTGGCTTCTTTCAGTTAGGCCAATGTCTTTGACTCACACATGCTGAACATTTCTGAAAATTGCATTCTTTAAAAAAATTGATTAATGTTCTATTGCACATATATATTTATATATCTGTATGTCTCTCTATCTAATATGTTGTTTGTCCATTAAACTGTTAGCACTATTTTTAGTTTCTATATTTCAAATATTTTGAATAATGATACTATGAACATGGGTGCCCAACTATCTAAGTTCCTGCTTCCATTATTTTGGGCTATGTACCCAGAAGGAGGATTGCTTGATTTTATACTATGTTGAGAAATAATATTTTCCAATGCTGCTGCCTCACATTACATTCCCATAAGCAGTGCACAAGAGTTAAAATAGCTCCATGCCCTACAAGCACTCAATGTTTTTTTTTTTTTCAATAATAGCCCTCTTAATAAGTAGGAAGTGGTATTCACATGGCTATAATGTTTATTTCTCTAATTATTAGTGGTGTTGAACACCTTTTTTTTCCTCACAGTGCCAACATTTATTATTCCACACAACACCTCTGTGAGGTAGGTCAACAAGTCCTTATTATAGTAGAGAACTGAGGGAGAAGTCAAGCAAACCTGTGCACACCTGCTTGAGGCCACCAGGTCAACTGGTGAAGGACTGGACCTGAATGCAGAAGCTAGGACTCTCAGTCCTGTGTTCATCCACTGGGGGATGTCACATGGGCTTACTTTTACTAATGAAGACTACATTAAGGACAAAACACACAGATCTCTCAGTGATATCAAAATATCACCATGTGGGGACATGTCATTCAAAGAGACAAAACATTAACCAGCACATGTGTGAGGCAAGAAAACATGCTGCTGAGAAAGGCTGAAATTATCATGACTGGTGATAAGACACAGACCAGGCAATCCTCAGGACTGTTTGGGAAAATGTAAACTAGAAACTCACTCTTCAAATGTGTATTTTGATTATCTGCATACCTTATTTGGAGAAATGTCTACTTATGTTGTTTGCTTGTTTCTTAAACTGCTTTGTTGTTGTTGAGCTGTAGTTCTTTATATATTCTTATTGTTCATCCCTTACTAGGTACACAATTTGTAAGTACTTTTTCCCATTTGTGGATCGCCCTTTCACTACATTTCACAAAGAATTTGTGTTCTTTGATCCACACACCTTTTTACTTTTGAGGAAATGCACTTTACTTTTTCTTTAGTTGCCTATGTTTTTTGGTATTAAAGGAAATAAACTAGTGTCATATCTGATATCATGAAGATTATTCACCGTTTTCTCCTAAGAGTTTTATAGTTTTAGTTCTTTGTTCAGGTCCTCAATCCATATTGGGTTAATTTTGACATACTATAAATTCCAGGCCCAATTTTATTCTTCTGCATGTGACTATCTAGTTTTCTCATTTCACTGAAGACTGTCCTTTCTCTAAAGAATGATCTCATCAAACTTGTCAAAAATCATCTGACCATATAAAACACGTGAGGGTTTATGATTGTCTAGCTTACGCTTCTGACTCATATGTCTATGTTTACATCATCATTATACTGCTAAGTACTGACCTCTTATAGTACTAAAAATCAGTAAAGGCGAGACTTTTAACTTTGTTCATCTTTTTGAAGATTGTTTTAGCTATTTTAAATGGTAATGTTTGGATCTCAAATGTCTTCCAAAAGTCTCATGTGTTCACAGGTGTTGTTTTGGAAAGGTTATCACGTGGTTGTCATACTCCCCAGGGCATTAACCTACTGAAGAGCTCGCAGCTGAATGACCGTTAGGAGATGAGGTCTGGTTGGAGGACATGTATCACCGGGGCAGGATCTGGAGGGAAGCACTTGTGTCCTTGGATTCCGCCTTCCTCCATGGCTTCCTGGTGCCACACAGTGAACAGCTTTCCTCTGCCACACCCTCTACCTTCCCACATCTGCCTTGAAGCCAGAGATGATGGCCTGAATCCCCTAAAATGGTGACCAAAATAAACTTCATCTTTTTAAAGTTACGGGTGTTGGAAATCTTTTCCAGTGAGGAAAAAAAATGAGTATATCATATACACAATCTTTTGAGAATCTGTGTGAATGTTAGAAAAATAGGTTTTTATATTTGAAAAAATTGGCTATTGGAATTTTGGGATACAGTACATCAAATCTATAGATGGTATTGGTTATTTTTGGTATTTTAACAGTATTATCTTCAAATCTGTAATGCAAGATGTCTCACTATATATAACTGTGACTTTGTTTTTAAGATGAAATGAACAATTCACTAGCCACCGAAGAACCATGTTCTCGTACTGACGAGCTTGTTCCAGGAAGTTCAGGACCAGCTGCACTCTATGAATGCAGCATAAATAGAGGAACACGAATACATGAATACAAGAGCCCTAGTATGTGGATGAACACATGCACGTTTCCTACACACATCCTGCAAATGGTTAAGACATCTACTGTACCATTGTCCTTCACTTACAAATGCAGCATAATTAACACAGCTCAATTTTTGTATGTGCATAAAACTAAAAGTGTGATTTGGGACCACAGACCCTTTCTGAGGAAAACTGTAAGCCTTGTGCCAACACTTCAATATAGATTTAAAAATATAGCACGGCCTTAGAGATTTTTTAAAAAAAAACAATGTAAGCAGCAATTTTTACCCTTTAAGAGCTTACAGTCTACATTGAGAGGGAGAGATATAAGACAAACATACATTTAGGTATTTGATTGGATTTAAACAGTAACAGTTTCAACAAAGATGACCTGAAACAGCACGTCAATTTTCCTTATTCACCTTTGTCCCCACTCCTCAGGCTATATTGACTCTACCTTTGGTAAATCTTATTTCAAAAGCCAAAATCTGTAGTTGTTTAAATTTTTATTTAAAATTCCAATAAAATATTATCTTTGATTTTGTATGGCTGATATTTTGGTAGGCACAGGGCTTATGTGAGCCATTTTGTGCTGTTATTGTTGCCATCCAAACCATAAATTGTGTAAAGGTACATAATAACCTGAACTTCAAAATTGCTTTTAGGGGTCTTTTATAGACTTTCCTTTCAGAAAACACATAACCACTGTTATTAATATTTTAAAGTGCAAGACAATTTCTAGAAAATTCTAACAGCATTTCAAATAATTTACTGTTGATTAACATGAGGGTCATTTGTTAAGTTGTGATTAAAACTGGCGCCAAGTGTGCCACTTGCTTCTTCATGACAATTCATACATATCTTACCACTGCCTATAATTTGGCACACAGAATTGAGAAAAATCAATTACTTTTTTATAGTTCGTGATATTTTAAAATCACTTTTGATGCCTGTGATTTCAAAGCCATATGAAACTAAAGCATATGTCCTTTTAAAATCCCAGCAAGCTGTCATTTAATTGACTTGCTTGTGATTTTTAAAGCGAACAGCAAAAAATTATTAAAATGACTTCAGAACTCTCTGTGGCATACTATACTCTTTTCTAACATTTAAGGGACATGACTTTATAAATAGATCAGAATATAATATAGCTTTTAACTTCACTGTGTTCTTGCCTGTGTAATTATAGTGTAGAGATGATCTGCAACTTAATAATGTGCTATTTTTTCTCTCTGGAATATCAAATTGCATGACTAAAATCTTCAGTATAATGGACATTTGGTCTATAAAGCTATGCCTAGAAACTAAATTCTCATGAGACTTTACTCAAACTGACATGTGTTTTAAATGCAATCTGGACACCAAATCTGGCTTGATGACTACATTACACTCAGCTTTCCCATGAGCAAAATCATGAAGGAATCTTAAGGCAGATGACTGCTGAGAAACACCTTGCAGACCCAAACTGTCAAGAAAGGGAAGCTCAGAGTGACAGGGCAGTAAATTCTCAGATTCTCCAAATCAGCCACACCAAGAAGCACTGAGAATAGAGCTTATGTCCCAAGTACTTTAAAACAATGTAAGCTTTGGGTCCAGAGGAGAAAAATACACCATGCTATGACGCAGCTCTTTTATTATTTCATAAAATTCAATCCATTGACTGGATAGTCAGTGTTCACTTGATGGCAGGTACCACGGTGTGAAGAATGGCGTAGAGTTCATGCTATTAGAAGGCTCCGATGGGGTAGAAGATACAGACAGATAAAGGAATTAGAGACAAGCAAAGCACGTGCTCTAAGAAAACGAGGCAGGAAGTGCTGTAACTCCCCAGCTAATACGAAAGCAGATTCTATCATCATCATCATCATCACTAATAGCATCACTATATTTTGAAATAAAAATTGCAAGAAACACTATAATCGTAAACAGTAATTTTTTAGCTTTTTAAATATTTATAACATTAAGATCTTGATGTATATTCAAGTACCCTTGTGTGCATATCTTATATGGCACTGAGCACTGAAGTGCATTTCTTGACTAATTAATGCCATTTGTGGTTTCTACGTTACGACAAGTGTTAGCAAATTTGGGACAAGGGCACCACCAATCTCACTCTGACGATCCAAATGTCTTAATATTGTTAATTCTCTAAACAATGTGCTATTTCACAGACTGTCCTAAAAAATGGAAAAAAATGACACCTGCATTAGTTTTTACTTATGATAATGGTGCATGCATGAAATATTTACCTCTCCATTCCAGATATTACATTTCTAACAAATGATGTCTGAAAAATAGAAGGAACTCTCCTTAAGCAAATTTGGTTCCAATTTACTGAAGTTTTCAAAGGTAATTTTTTAGATTTCTCAATTCACTTTTCTTTCAAGTTGACCCTCTACCTCTCCACAGCACCCTACTGCCGTACCTCCAGGTGGTCAGGTTTGGCTGGAGATGCTCTCAGAACCTGCCATTATCACTTGAAAGCTTTACAGTGGAGCCAAAAAGAAAAAAAGAAAAACCCGCTCCCAGCCTTTCCCTGTTACCTTCTGTTATCTTGATCCCAACAATTGTAGAAAATGACATTTCTCAATTTGATGAGGGAGAGAAAATCCAGAGCTAGAGGCAGATTAAGAATCACTTGAGCAGACTTGGGGCATTGGAAGTGGATGTTAAAGTGGTTAGCATTTACCAAACAGTAAACAGGAGCCACGTACTCTGAGCAGGTATGTGGATGGAATACATCATTAAAGGACCTTATGAGATTAGAATTTTTGTCTATATTTTAATAGCAGATGAAAATCAAATCTGAGAATGCCACTGAGCTCTTAAACGCCCAGTACAGAACTCAAGCCCAACAGGAGAAATGAATAAATGGCAAATTTAAAGCAGAAGCACCCAGGAGACGACAGTGTCAGAGGTGTGGCTACAGATCTTGGAGGGTACAGTTGAATCTAAGTAGGTAGAAGTTGAGAAGGACAGGTATGCAGTTGCCAAAGCCCTTCCTCTGATTGGATTGGCGAGGATGGCAAATGAAAAAAGTCAGCAATGGAGGCAAGAGGCAAGGATGCTGGTTTGATGTCTTAGGTGGGTGGAAATGAGGGAATGTTCTTATACCAGTAGAATTAAGAAGACATCATTTATTAGCACTAAAAAGGAGCCGTCACAAAAGTTCTCTGTGAATGGCTAATGTTAATGTCCCAGCATTTAACCAGACTGGATAGTCCCAATATGGAAGGAATGGTTGTGCACCTAGGGACCTCACAGAAACCAGAAAACCAGATGACCCGGACGAATAGAATTGAAGAGGAAGATTATTTTTTTTTCTTTGAGACAGGGTCTCACTCTGCAGACCCAGCTGGTCCTGAACTCACTATAGAACCCAGCCTGGCCTTGGACTCAGGGGGATTCTCCTGTCTCAGCCTCCTGATTACAGGTGTGAACCACCACACTCAGTTTATGTGGTGGTGGGGAATTGAACTGGGGTACTTTGCACTTGACTTAGCGCTTGCTAGGCAAGCACTTTAACAGCTGAGCCATTCCTCCAGCCCAGTATTTTTCTTTTTGTTGTTAACAAGCCCCATCATAGACTTGCTAATGGCCTCAGGTAGTTTCAAATGCCAAAATATGTGTCCCTATCCACATCACAGAAAGATTATTTCTACTACTAAAATATTACTGAGTTGATATTTTGGAAAAATCAACTCTTTTATGAGATGTTAACAAAAAGATAAATTTCCAGTACAAACCTTTTGTTATCAGACCATAACTAGTCAAAATATATTGTAATGGTTAATTTTTATGTTAATTTGGCTAAACTCTAGCAATCCTAAGCTATAGTGACGAACTGGATAAACAGTCGTCTATATGGCACTGTAAAGGTATTTGTTAGGTGTGAATAATGTTTGAAATAAGTTGTTTGAGTTAAAGCAGATTACCTTTCCTAGTGTGAATGCCAACATCCAATAGGTGTGAAGCAGCAGACTGACGATTTCTGAAGGAATTCTGTTTGCAAACTGCCTGAGCTTCCAGTCTCTGCAACAACATTTACTTCAATTTCTAGCAGCTCACCCGTAATATTATTTTTTTCCTGAAGATCAAACTTAAGGCCTTGTGCATGCCAGGCAAGCACTCTACCACACCACTGAACTACATCCGTAGTCCAATACCCAAATTCACGTGAGTTACTCTCTTAAAGTAAATCTTTTTTATACATACACTGATGATAGTGAGATAGATGTTTTCTATCCATTTTACCCTTCATAGTTTCAGTTCTTTGCTGAGAGATGTTTTTAACTGACAGTACTCTAACAATATAAATATCTCTCCCTCCTATTTCAAAATTTTTACTTATGACATCTGTTTATTTCCATTGTTAGGCACTTAGTTCAAAGGAAAGTAAACAAGAGTGTGCAGATAAAAAAATGGAACATCTAATTTATGCACCTATGAATAAATTACATTTGAAAGTCACAAAAATTTATTAAAATAGGGAATACATTATCAATTAGGAAAGGAGAATGCTGGAGATTTACTCATGTATTAGAGATAACATGCAAATTATGAATAACCGTTTTATCTTTTTGGCAAGTAAAATATTCCATAAAGTTTTGAAATAAAAGCAATTTCCATTTTTTATTGAATAATACCTCATATCTGGCTGACAATTTAAATTACTGATGTCTCAAATGCACTAGCAAGCTTTTTCTTCATTCAAATATTTACATCGACTCGATCAACTTTACTTTCAGCTCAAATCTTTGATTTGGCATATGAAAGGAAAACATTATTTTATTTGACTTAAACAAAAACTGATTCTCTTTTCTTCAATTCTCTAGAATCGAAAAACTGAAATGAGCTTTATTTGTGCTCAAATTATTCATTCATTTCCTCATCCATTCATTTAAACAATTAATATTAAGCCTCTATTGCATAAATTAAATGTGGGGGATTTTAAACACCAGGCGTGGGACTGAAGTTCTAAGCCTTGCTCACTATCCTAAAGGTGCTTATTGCTGTTAAGAGAGATAAGGCACAATGTAGTCCAGTTATTAACAGTGCCATGCTTGATTAACTTCCATAATAAGAGGTGGTGCTAATAAGTACTATAGAGATTCAGACAAAAGTGCTGCCAATAAGTGTTATAGTAATTAGAGAATAAATTAATACAGTTTTGACCTGCAAAATAGAAAAGTAGCCCTGATACTCAGGAGCTGCGCTGGTAGGATTCAGGTAATCTTTGGTGTCGTTACTTGTTTGTTTCACAGTTAGACCTTGCTTGCTGCTCTGCTAAACACACAGTTTCTTGTGATTTTAACATCAGACAAGGCCTTCCTGCATCTGTGATAGGTTGAGGTAGTAACAGGACCACTCCATAAGCTTGTCTCCTAACACAGACAAAGTATGACCACTTTCTAAGCACCCCCCCACCCCCCAAATGACTTAGCCGTCCCCTATTCTGGTCTAGGAGTGATTCTTCTTCCTACTCTTCTCCACCCTTGTTTTGCAATTTATTTATTGAAGAAACTGACTTGTTGGTCTTGTAGAACTTCCCATTCCAGTTTCCCTATTAAGAGGGACACCCGCTGCTCTGCCAATTCCACAGCTAGCTTGGATCAAGCTTATCCTTCTCCTAGACAAGGCCTATCGTGATACTCAATCATCTGTCTATATTCTGCAAATCTTTTCTAACACCTTCACTGACATATTCCCTGGTTTTCCCCCTGATGAGATAATTAACCCGATTTTTGTCAACAATATTACCTTACCAACAAATAGAATCCCACACATGTGTTTAGCATGGTCTTTGCTGGAGATTACTGGCAAGCAGCAACCTAAGGGTGGAGGTTAAACTCAGTGAAGATGTGGAATAGTAAGAATGAAGCTGACAGATCTGTAACATATGCTATGAAGGCATAAAAAGGAAAGACAAGAGAAGAAATCAGTGCTACAGAAATAATAAGTCAACTTCCATAGGCTTCAGTTGGGCGTGGGTGCCCGTTCCGACATAGAAGTAAGTCTCTGAACAGCAGACAAGAGGTTGAGAAAAGGCAAGACTTCTACAGCCCAGGCTAGAAAACTACAGGCAGTGAGTGTTCAGGGTACTGTGTGTGTGTCACAAATAAAAGCCTGGGATAGACAGCTGAAGGCAAGAAGTTGCCAGAGCAAGTAGCCACGTGGGCTACTGTAAGAAAAATATCATAAACCAGGTAGATTATGAAATAAACACAATTTATTTCTCAGGGTGTAGAGGCTAGGAAGTCCAAGATCAATGTACCTGCAGAGTCAATGTTTAGTGAAGGCCTCTTTCCCCAGAGATGGCATCTTTTAGCTGTGTTCTTGGATAGTAGAAAAGATTTACAACTTCCCCATGGGCCCCTTTGATAAAAGGACTTATCTCCTTCACAAGGGCTCTCCCTCGTGGCCTAATTCACTACCGGAGGCCTCATCTTGATTTTAGAAAATAAACGTTCAGGATGTAGGGAGACACACAAACATTCAGATCACAGTAGCAATTTGTCTGCTTTAATTTAACAATGGTGAAGAAAACTGATGTCGGGATGCTTAGGAGCTAGCTTTCATTAATGCTTATGAAATAAAGGACAGGGCAAGACAGGACAGAACAGTGCAACAATGAAACTGGAAGCATGTAAAAATAAGCCACCCAGATAAATTACAACCTTGGTTACTCCTCTTTTCAAATTCTTCATGCGTCTCATCTTCAAATACAGACAATGTCTACCTCATAGTGGTGTGAAGAACAGATATACGCATATACAACTTTCAAGCTACATTTGTTTTTTTGGGGACAGGGTCTCGTTCTATTCAAGTTGTATTTCTTAAATCATCCATCCACTCATGTTTGTGTTTAGCAAATTTACCAAGCACCTATTGAGTGTCAGGGGCTGTACTTAACATACGACAGGTGCCATATACACAAATATGCAAGAGGCTCAGTTTTGAGCCTTTTTTTTTCACCACCACCACCACACTCCTCACTGAAATTCGAGATGGTTGTAATTCTTTTGGAACTTTTTTTCCTGCTTTTAATACTATTTCCCCAAACGTTTTTCACACTCTGATGTCAAAATAAAGCAATAGATACATCAACTTCCAGTTCAAACCTTTTAGTAGATCTCCCTACACACAAAACTACTAATTCATTAATCCTATATTCCTAACAATCTAGGAGGCTGAGACAAGAGAATTATAGATTCAAGCCAGACTGGAAAATTTAGTGATTTAATAATGAGACCATGTCAGAAAATCAAACATAAAAATGAGCTAGGGAATATTAAACGTAAAAAAGCTCACTGTGAAAGCCTTGAGATCAGGCTCCAATATCATTAAAAATAATATTTAAAACTTTCTAATCTGCCTCTCTTTATTCTGTTGTCCTAGTTTATTTTCCCCCTATCTCATAAGAATATGGAACTCCAATGAAAATGAAGATGGCTTCCAACTGTGTCGCAAGTTTTCTGTCTTCATATCTTGTACTATTTTCTGTGCTTAGAACGGTCCTCTCTACATTTGAATGTCCACTTTCTAACCATCTCTTTCACAAATAATCACACCCATCAGTAAGCAGGTTTTCCTCTCTGAACTACAATGTTTAATAGATGTGATGTACCATATTTGTATGTCTCTGTATCTTCCTTGAACATAAGATTTTCATTCATTTTGAAATAATTGTAGATTTACACCAAGCTGTAAGAAATAATAAAATGGAGTTTATACAGTAGATAGGTTTAGCATCGATCTTTTGATTCAGTATAATACTCTGTTTATTCAAATTGTTATGTGCATTAACAATTTAATCAGCTGTATTGCTAAATAGCATTCCCATAGCACAGACGTACCACAGTTTATCTAATCATTCGCTCAAGAAGGACACCTGTGCTGTTTCTATTTTCTGACTAACACAAATAAAGCTGTTGCAAAAAATCCAAACTATAAGTTTTGCATGAGAATCACTCACCATTTCTCTGGGATTAATAATCCCTAGCACAGTATCTACAGATTAAGGTAGTTTCATGCTATTTAAAGAAATTACTATACTGTTTTCCAGAATGGCTGTAGCATTTTACATTCTCACTAAACTTCTATGAATGATCCCATCTCTCTGTATCTTTATCAGCATATTGTGTTATCATTATACTTTTATTTCAGCCATTTCTGAATGTGTTTCTGAATGTTTTTGTCCCTTTAAAGCTCATATACTGAAATTCTAACTCCCAAGCTAATGGTGGCGTGAGATGACTAAACTATGTGGGCAGATGAACTTCTAACTTGGCTTACATACTGTCTTTCTAAGTTTGGTGGTTATCTGTCAGTAACATTATTTGCTGAAATTCTTTAAAATAATTATTTTGAATTATTTGTCAGGCAATTTGCAGATATCTACTTCTAGAATACTGTTGTGCTTCCTAATGATGCCAAGCGTCCTTGATTTTTTTGTTAGTTATAGTCTTGCTTTGCTGATTTCACTTTTGAAGAAACAGTAATTCCTCAAGTCTTACCAGCTTCAAAAGAAAAACATTTCATTATTAAACCTGACTTAGAATTTTGAGGTTCCCTAAGATTTCTTTCCTACAGATGTACCCGCTTGTGCCTTTGTAGAAGAATATGGAGACTTAAGACTGTGTGTCTTTTCTTAAGGATGAAGTCGGACTAAGAGATTTCCATGTGTTTTCCCTAAGAAAGTATTCCAAAATGGACGCAATCACTTTTCTTCTCCCAGCCTTTCTACTACCACTGTAAGATCATTGCACTGCTTTCCATTTGTTAAAACTGCTGTTTCGTCGGCAGGGAGGTAACGATCACGAGTTCCTACTCCACCATCTTTCTGACAGCACTCCCTCCTTCGTCTCTCATGCTCCCAGTCTCCAAGTTTTTTCTCTAACTTCTGTGATGACTCCTTTGGTTTTTAAAAAATGTATACTATTCTCTGCTATGCTTTCTTTAATCTGTTTTTCTTACCAAAAAAAATCTCTCGTTGGGTGCTTGTATACATGTTATGCCTTTGAATACTTTCTATAGTCTGATAATCTACTCCTCTGCGGCAGCTAGACCTTGCCACCAGTGTGTCCATCCACATCTTGACATCGGCATTAGCATGTCCTACGGCACATCAAACCCAACGTGTCCCAAACCAAATTCACTGTCTGCTCCTCCAACTTAGCCCTTTTCCAGTATTTCTGAAAACAGCAAATGGAATCACCATCTGTGTTGAACTTGCAGAAGAGAAGCCATCCTAGGATTTTTAAAGGCAGGAGAGGTATATCAGATTTAGGTTTTAAAAAGATTATTTCAGTTCCAGTGTGAAGAGGGAACAGATTGTACAGAGAGAGTCAGAGAGAGAAAGAGAAAAAGAAAGAGAGAGAAAGAGAGAGAGAGAGAGAGAGAGAGAGAGAGAGAGAGAGAGACAGACAGACAGAGACAGAGAGACAGAGGTCTTCTCTAAGTTATACAGGTTTATCTCATTGGAAATACTAAGAAATATTTCCATTTGCTTTTCTGTTGGCCTGAAGTACTCCTGCGCTCTTTGTAATAACTCACTCTGATTCTATCTTCAGATTTTAACTTATTTTAAAAAATTTAAGGATAGGCTCTTTCAATCTGCTAATTCCTGTCCCCTTACTATGCCTAAGACGTTTTTAAAGCATTTACTGTAGTTATTTGTGTTAATATTGATAAAAAGTTTACCTTCAAAAAGAAAAGCCTACCTTCCATTAAAAGAGAATATCTACTATTTATGACAATTATATCCTATGAATCTAGCAACATATTACACGAAATTTCCTTCATAAATTATTTGTTGAAAGAACTAAAAATATTGATAAATGACTTCTGTGAAAAAGCAAAGGCACACTGTAAGGTAGGTATGCTGTGAGTCAATATAAATATTTATGATGAAAATACAGTATTCGTGTTATGAATATAATGATTGACCAGATATACAGAAAGACTGAGTCAAAGAAAAGATCAGTATGCCTTCCTTTATCTCACAGATCTTAGATTGTGTACAAGTTTCTTGCATTTTTGAACAGGGTAGTGTGTGACATTAATCTATTTTTAAGTTATTTTCAAAATTGAAATAAAGATATTGGCTCCAATTTTGAACACATATTTTCAACTTGTTTCAAATGTATCTCAGTGTAACAGCTTCTCATTTATTCATTGCTACTATTTTAATCCAAACCACTATTTTCTCATGGACTTCCAGCTGAATTAATTGAACACCATGCTTTCATTCTGTTCGCTTACAAGTGTAGCCAGGATCAGTGGCCCTCTTACAATACAAGTCACACTTATATTCTTCTACTCCCAACTGTTCAATCACTTTCTGTGCAAGCCACATATTACTGCAAAACAGAGCCTCAAAATTTAGAAGTAATGTCTGGAATATATAAAAGACTGAAAGAAACAGAGTCCCCAAAATAAAGGACCCAATTAAAAATGGACAACTAAAATGGAGAAAACTTCTCAAAAGAAATACAAATGGCCAACAAATAAATGAAAATGATGTTCTTCATTTTTAGTCATTAGAAAAATGCAACTTAAAACAACACCGAGGTTCCAACTCACCCTAGTAAGAATGGCTATTAACAAGAACTCAACAAACAACAGATGCTGATGAAGATGTGGAGGGAAATGAAACTGCTATACTGCTGATGGAAATGTAAACTGGTACAACCATTATGGAAATCAGTATGGAGGTCCCTCAGAAAAATTAAAATAGATATTCCATTTGAACTCAATGCACCCCTTTCGGGATTCCTTCCAAAGAGTTAAAAGCATCATATAACAGAGATACATGCATACCCATGTTTATAGCAGCACAACTAATAATAACTAAATCATAGAAGGTGCCTATATTCCTTCAACAGAGAATCCAAATAAAAATGTGGTATATACACAGTGAAGTACTCATCTTCCATAAAAAAGATAAATTTGAGCCATTTTAAGGAAAATGGGCATACCTTGAGATGACTATGGTTGGTGAGTGAATCAGAATCAAGACTAAGTATCACATGCTTTCCCTGATGTGAGAAACCAAATGCTTAAATAAGCGAAAGAGGTAAGAGAAGGTAGGAAGTGGGGAGATGAATTTTTGAAAAGGAGGAGGGTGTTTAGAGGAACCTTGGGGGGCAAAGGCAGGAAGGGATGACAATCGCTTATACTATATATGCACACCAATGCCTCAAGTTTAGTGTAAGCATCATGTATCACACTAACAAAAATAATTTTGGAGAAAAATTAAAAATATTTTATTTAAAAATTTAGAAGCACAAAATAGCTGTCATTAACTATGTTCATGGTTATTTCTTAGTCAAGAAAGAGTAAAGGCACAATAAAAAATTCCTAGGTGTTTCTTTTCTCCTCCCTGCAGAGCTCTGTATCTATCTGTTTTGGACTTTCAAGGAACTTGGTAGTCTCAGAGTAGAGAGATAACTGGGAGGACTGGTAGGACTCATGGTGTTTGAGTAGAAGTTGCAAGATTTTATACATCTTTTTGTCTCAGAACAGCAATTCCGTATATTCTGCTGGGTAAAAAATCACACCGAGTCTAGAGATGTCGTTCAGTGGTAAATAGCTTGCCTATCATACGTGAGACCACTGGTTTTATGCCATCATTCAATAAAAAAATTGCCCAGAATCAAGGGAAGGGAAGGCACTTTGCACCTTAATGGACAAAAAAGTAAAACATCTGGGGATAATTTTAATCTATGTACTTCTGGATGATGACTCAGAGTTCTTATTTGCCAAGGCTGTTTCAGGCCATGCAGAACTTTCTCACCCTGTTTCTCAATGACATCTTTAATTTCCTTTGTGGTGTCTTATCTATTCTGAGAATTTTTCTGTCCAATACCTTTACACTTGCTCGCTTCTCTGTTGGGGGGGTCTTCATTCTTACATGACTGAATAGCACTTTCTCTTTCCTTCATTCAAGTGGCTGTGTCCATGTGGTCACTTTTAGAGAGTTAGCGCTTCACCTCTTACTATCCTCCATTTCCTTACCCTTAATGTTTCTGTATTGCAGTTACACATCTACACATTCTACTTGATTTTGTTTATATCATGTGACTTACTCCCTACAGTATAAAAATCCAGGAGCAGGAACATTTTCCTTTTTTAACTCAATAGGCACAATTCCTAGAAAAGTGCCTGGTACTTATTAAGTATTTAAAGAATAATTTCATGAAATAAATGAAATAAACGTTTCAAATATCATGGGGTGTTTACAAATAAAATCCTAATTCTAGATTATATGGATTGGAGTATCACTTGGTTATTATGTTTTATTGTATCTGAAACTATTAAGATTTGACAATAAAACTCGAGAGTCCACCTACAGCTGATACAAATTCAGGACCACCTTGGAAAAAAGCAACACATCTTGATTCTTAAGCCAGTTCATTCAAGAAATGCAAAATATAGGCTAGCTTCTCAAGGAATAAAATATTTGAACTGGGACAAACATAGTTGTAAAATTTAATTATCTTAGAAGAGTTCAATATCTTATGATCTGATTATACATGGTGTTAATTGAGAGAGGGACTTGATATAACAGAAAAATCACTAATGATACGATCCACCCTTACAAAAGGCAAGCCACAAGAAAGCAGGTAGATTATAAGTAGTACAATGAAGAATAGTCTTCAGAATCTGATTCAAAAACATAATTAAGGTTCTGGACGTTATAAGAATTTATAATCATGACTTATCTTACTGACTATTATTACTGCCTTTTTGATAACCTCTTACACAGAATAGTAATTATTTTGTATAGGAAGTGCAGTAAAGAAACTTGATTCACTTTCATTTGTTATTTACCTCTTTATAAGTGGTTTCTGTTTTATAAAATTACCTCCAAAAGAGTCATTGGGTAGTATTTATTGGAGTTTTATATGTAACTGTGTATTAATATTAGTAAGGCAATATTGTTTTCACTCAGGTGGAAAAAATCCTTCTACTGTTAATCTGCATGATATATTTAGCCCACATAAGGACTGACCACTCAGGAAATTGTTTATATAAATTCTTTTGTCTCTTGCCTGAAGAGGCCAAATTGATTATCCGTGAATTGTATTATATTGTACTGGGGAGAGAAGTCTACCAAAAATATATAGGCTATTAAATCTGGGGTTAGTTGCAATTGATGTTTTCTAATATTGATCATTTCAATCGAATAGATATATGCAAGTCATCACACCATTTCAGGGTAGAATCTAAAAGTTTCTACCAAAACCCAGTACCTTATAAAGTGTTTTTCACATCACCTACTTGAGAATTTCCTGGTGTGCTTATTAAACATTCCCACTGTAATATACTGAATCAGAACTTCTGGGGGTGAAACCCATGCATTTGCTCTCCAATCACACATTCTCTACCATCACTTAAAGGAGTTTAGTCATGTACAAAAATAACTACTTTAAATTATGTACTCAATGAAGAAATGCTGTATGTTCAAAGGAGAAGAGAATAAAAGAGAAAAATCTTTGACTATGTAACTTCCCCATGCCACAACAAAAGAAAAATTAGGGAGTAGGGGATCTCAGGTGACAGTGATAGAGCCAATGATAGAACAAGAAAGGATATAATTTATGAACCACAAATTTCTTGAAGGACACTGTTCTCTGCCAGGTTGCAAATCTACAAGGTAGGGAACGGCACGATAGGGTAGTTATGAATCTTGATTTCATAGTTAATAGGATTCAAATTTAAATCTTGATTTTTGCTACCAGTGTTCTAACTTCCTCTTTTGCACTTCTAATACGTATTTCACATCGGATCCAGATTGATACTTTTTAAATGTAAGCAGGATAATATCACTATGCCTGCTTATACACTCTTGATGATTTCTCATTTCTCTTAAAATAGGAGCCAAAAAATTTTCCATGCATTGTAAGTCAGCATAAGCTGTTTCCTTTTCATTCCTCCAATTTCATCCAAATTATTTCCTACCATAGTTCATTTTTGTCAATTCAAACTAACCTATTTCTTATTCCTAGGAAATGTCAAGTTATTTCCTGCCTCAGAACTTTTGCACGTACTATTTCACCTCCTGAAATACCCTGCCTCTGAATCTGTGTGTTCTTGTCTAAACCTATCCATTATTTTAAAAGACAAGCCTTTGTTGGTCACATTGCATAAATAGGTAATTAAAGCTGATAAAATTTATTTTCTATGCTGGTAGCATAATATAAATCAAGTGATTAGCTCTGGAACCAAAGTGCTTCACTTTGAATATTCTAAGCTCTGAATCTTTTTGATTTGATTATCAATGTTTTATAATGTCATTAATTACATTACCATATTAATTTTATTTACTTATTGCTTTTTATCTCTTTACTGTAAGTTTCCTCTGCTATAAGGAATTCCAAAAAAACCCACATTATAGATCAAGAGTTTGTTCATCATTGAAAACTGTGTTCCTGACTGAAGACTTGGAAAAGCCTCTAAAAATATTAAAATGGGGGAAAAAAAGGCATCTTAGTTGCTTTCTTATTGTTATGACTGAATACCCGGCATCCACAACTTCGGGGAGAAAAGATTTATTGTAGTTCACAGTTTCAGAAGATCTCAGTCTGTTCATGAGCGGGCAGCTGGAAAATAGTGGAATCCCATGGTGGGGCTATAGCTAGAGCTGGAACCAGAGTTCTTTGGACAGAGATCCTTACGGCATAGTGGTACAGAGAGAGACTCGGGGTGGGGGGAGGGGGCTACAGAACCAGAACACACCCCTCCAGGTCAAACTCCAAACATCCACCCCTTCCAGCCAGGCCCCACTTCTCAACCCTACACAGTATCCTTAGGTACATGAGGCTTCTGGGGGATACTCCTGATCTAAACCACGACAAAAGAAAAAATGAACAAAAGAGGAAATTTAAGTGGTGCTTCTGTTGCTGTTACACTCCTGGCGTTTTGCATATGGTATTGTACTTGACTGAACTACAAGTTCTACCTGCACCTCAGTGGACCCCTCAAGGTAGAGACAGGGCCTTAATCCTCAGAGACTCTCAGGCTATGAGCAGATATTTAGCAAACAGCATCTGTTGGGCTGAATTGCTGACGTACTAATAGAATCAAGAGGATCGTAGCCAACAGGAAGAAAGAAATGTCCTTTCCCCACATGTAAAACATAACTCTGTTTTATTATGAATAAAATCAAATAACCAGAAAAAAACTGAGGAGGTAAAAAGGGGTCACTCAAGGGAACAGATACTAATAAATTCTACAGTATTTTACATCATAACAGCCTCAAGTGCTGGCAAGTAGGAATGCATATTAGGTCATAAAAAGAGAAAAGATGAAAGCAAATCATTAATTGCAAATGATAAAATTCCTCATCACTAAAAGATTTGAATAACACACAAGAGTACTATCACCAGAAGGCTCAAAACAACAAAAACAGAGCAAGGTTTCTAACTGGTTTCCGCTATCAGTTTGGCTGTAGTAAGATTAACTTCAGGTACATCATGAGATCTAAACTATTTAGTCTTTTATTGTCCAATTTTCATATTAAAATTTTGTTAAATCTTTTTTTTTCTGCTCTCTGAATGAGTCCCTCATTCATCGGCTCCTTGTTTCGCTGCTACTGACCCAGCCGAGTTCTCCGTAGTTTCCTCAGGCTCTTGCACAACTTTCTTCCCGGTGCCCCTGATCTCCGCGCCCTCTTCACTATCCAGGTCACTCTCCGAACAGACCCCTTATGTGACCACCGGCACACACAGCCCGGATGCTAGCTAGCTCTTCCCTCTTCTTTGGTACCTGTCCACCATCCATCAGGTGAACGCACAGTCGAACCTGACTTCCCTGGTCTACTGCCCTCACACGCCTTCTTGGATTTTTTTATCCTCTGCTCTGGTCCAGCTGGGCCACTTGCTTTTCTACCACAGTCCTTTGTCCTTTCTGTGCTTTGCTTTGGTAGTTATTATTCAACCTCTGCCTAGAATTTTCTCCTTCCTCAAGTTGGCTGTCAAAAGCTCATTCTTCCTCCTCAGCTGAAGTGGTACTCTTTGCCGGAGTCCTTCAGGTAAAGTACAACTTCTCCAGTCGATATTTTTGTATGGTATACAGCACTCGTGTTCCACTATATACTCTAGGTGGCTCGGGGTAATTTAGGTCTGCTAGTTGACTACAAGCCAGGCAGGAATCATCTCGTATTTAGCCAATTCACAGTCCTAAGTAAAGTGCTTTGCATGTGGAAATTGACCTATTAATCAACAAGCTCTATTTAAGCTCTAGTGATTCGTTTCAGTGTAATCTTGTGATTAGTTTTCAGAAACCCAGGTCTATGTTCTATATATTTAATATAACCAAGCTAGTATCCCAACTTTTAAAAATTCAGTAAATCAGATTTGGGGGCATAGCTTAACCATTACAGCTGTGGCCTAGGAATCACGAGGTCCCAGATTCAATCCTGTAGCACCACATAATAGCTAGGCATGGTGGAAACTTAAAGTACGTAGTGCTTTAGAACTCACATTCTGAAAGTTACAAAATACTGGACCATGTATACTTTAATTTCAGAATTGAGGAAAGATTTTTTTTCTCATTACTTAGGGTTAAAATCATGTCTTGGGAATAAACAAAATGAACACATTTTTAGTATCTTACTACTTACTTAATAAATTCTAATTGAATTACTACATTCTATAAATGGGGAAAACAATGGGAAACACAAATATAGACTGCTCAAGGATGGAAACGGCATAATCAAATAATTCTATATTTAAATACAATAATATTCTACTGTAAATATGCAAATATGGGAGGTTTCATTTGCTGAAGTCCCTGGTATTATGAGTAAATTCATCTAGAAAGGGGCAAGGCTTCCCCAAAGGAAGTGATAATTGGGGAACATAGATGATATCAGAAGGTAAAGATGAGTGAATCTGTCAAGAGACAGGGGAAACACTTAAGTCACAAAGAACTGCACGTGCAAACATTGGTAAGAGAACTCTGAAAAAGTACAAGAGGCCTTGAGGGGAACAGGGTCCAGGGGAGAAGAGTACTAGTAGATGTGGATCTAATCTTGAAGGTCATGAAGCCCTACAAAATATTTGGTCTTAATCCTGTGAATATAAGGAGATCTCTAGGATATTTAGAGCAGAAAGAGGGGAGATTGGCTAAAGATAGTGAAGACAACTTCAGCTGGCAGTGGCTTGGAATTCACAATCTTTATGCCGGTGTTAAAAACTGATTTGCTCCCAACAAAGCCCTTAAAATCACCTATTTATAGTTGAACCAAATTCAAACTCTTTAATCCTGGTTTTCACAGCTTTGCATGATCTAGCTCTGCTCTATTTAGGCCGGATGGGTGGGTGGGTGGGTGGGGGTGTGTGCGTCTGTGCGTCTGTGCACGCATGTGCCCATGTGTAACCCAGGGCCTTCACAATGGGCTATGATCCCAGTCTTTTTTTTTTTAACTTTGAGATAGGATCTTGCTAAACTGCTAAGCTGCCCAGACGGGGCTTGAACTTGTGATGTTCCTTTCAGGCTGATTATTTCTCATCACCTCAAACATACTACCTGCTCTTGTGTCTCTCAAGTGCTCCCCACATCCCTCCGGTTACCCAAAAAGACTGCAGACTCTCCCCGCATCATTGTCAGTCAAGACCTTTCTATTTTTAGGGTCCAGCTTGCTCTTCTTTTCTTACCTCCCCTTTTCCCATGCCCACCTGCTGTACAGAATGTCATAAAAATACGGCAGGGCATCACATCACTCCGTCTGATGCGATTGTGTTCTTTCTCATGCAGCTCTGCTACTTTCGCAACAAAGAAGGGATTGAGTTGCGGATGACATCTTGGTTGCTGTTGTTAGCACACATTTCTATTGGTTGGGGAAGGTCTGAGAGCAGAGGAGGAGCCTAACTGGGAAGATTTGTGTGAAGAAGTTAAACGCTGTTGACTTAAGAAACCAAAAAAACAGGGGGTTGGTAAAGAAGTATGACATAAAAATTTCATCCATATTTGCAAATTATTAAATATGAGATAATTTCAGATCTATATGAAAGCAGATAATAAATCAGAGCTTCTACCTATTTTTTTGCACAGTTTACCATTTGCGATTGTACAAGTGTCTGTTTTTTCTTCAGACTCCCATCCTCTAATTTTGGACTTTGCCTTCAAAGATTGTATTTTCAAATTTTCTATTGTCTGATTCCTCCCCCATCCATTAATTAGCATTTTCCTGTAAGAAGCTTTTCCTCTTTCCTTTTTTAGTTCCTCTGTCAAAGAACACACGATGAGAATGGTTACTACTAAAAATGTATAACCCGCTTTTCCATGACGCCTCTTGATTTTCTTCAAGTTTAGACTCATGGAAAGTCTCCACTACTGAAAGCAACACTCAGTCATGGTCTGGTGGAATGTTCTCAGATGAGATCTCAAGGTTTCACAACTTGCTTGGTGGGCGACAAGCACTCTGTGGTACTCACAGGCACTTAATCAGTGTTTACAGATGATATCTGACAAGTAGGCACTGAGCTTGAAATGCAAATTAAAGAGCAGAGAAGTATTTAGAATTAATATGTAACATTTCGGTGACCTTTTTCAGATGTAATCACTTGGAGAGGCAAATGATATAATTTCCCTTGTGTTACATTTCTAATAATGGTCTTACTTGGGAAAATATGCTTTTAATCTTTTGCTGAAATTTGGTGTCTATAACATATTTATGTTTGTTGAATTAAGAAATAAATGAATAGGTCAAATATTTGATCTCTATATAAAATGACAGCTAATATTGTATTCCACTTAAAATTTCAATACACTTTTATCGTCTCCATCATCACCAAATAACTATTCTGAAGAGCAGAAAACTATCCTGCTCATTCTGTGTCTGGTTCTCTCTGCAGATGAGAAATCAGGGACAGTAATTAACTTACTCACTTGAATCTCAGCTTATCCTCTCTTCCACTGTGCCATTATGTGAACATTCTATTGCTTTGATCCTCTAACTCATTGATTCAACAATCTTAATGGACAGCCGCCATGGAAATTCAATTCGTTCTCACACAGAGGCATCTATAATAGAATTGTGCTTTACTACCAACTCATGTCATGAAGAGGTCAAGATGGTTTTATTGAACACCAGTTACTAAGTACTAGGGATCCAGTACTCTAATCTCCCCTGGATCCACAAGTACCCTACCTCATTGCCAGCGACATGTTTATACAGACACACCACTCAACTGAGCTGTTCTGTGAATGCAGTGCTAGCTGTTGTTGGGTAACTTTTTCCCTGAGAACTGATGGGACAACTGTTAGCTTAGTGCAGAGATATAGGATTCTGAAGTACTCTCAGAAAGGGATAATTGACCATCAGTCAACGCCGACCGTACTACATCCTCACATCCTCACCCTCAATCCTCCCAGATGCTACTCTCTCACTATTTACTCTCTGACTTTCAGTATGGAAGAAAGAGTTGATTGGGAGACATTCATCTTTAATCTAAAATTCCTTTGTATTTTCTTTAAAATATCTCTATTGGAAGTGTTTTCTTCTCAAAGCCTAAGCCTTGAAACTCATTCTAAGAAGAGCACTCCTTCCTCCTTCCTCCCTAATTTTTGCTGTCTCCTCCCTCCCCCAAGGAAATAAAAACAGTAATCTAGCTGCTCACAGAAAAGGGTCAAAATTATAGAAAAACACTGGGATAAATTGTTAATATTTCAAAGCCATTCACTTTCTTCACACTATCTACTGACTTTCTGAATAGTGATATATGAGAAATGACATTGACCAAAATATAATAGAACAAATTACCTGTTTTGTCTGACCCTATCGAAAGGTATTTTACAACCTTGGAGAAATGGCTTGGGAAAGAAATAATTATATGTGCATAAAAGCAATAAAATATAAGGCAATTTATAACTACAGATATAAAATGCTATATAAGTCAGGACACATCATTTCTATATTTTATGTAGCTCAGCTATGAGCAATACACAATAACACAAATGCAACCTCTAAATATTAATTAAACAAGGATATACATAAAGTGACAGGCTGGGAGGTGTTTGTCGGTAAACAGAAATAAGAAACAGAGAAAAAAGTCAACGCATGAATATCAGGCGATACTATTTAGAGGGAAGAAATTGAGAAGTATCAAAATACATGTATTTCATTCCAACATACAGGCAAAACTTCTGAAAGAGTGAAATGTACTTGCCCGGGGAGGCCAATAAAGGAAAAGGTATGGCCAAGGACTCGTGTTTTCCTAAATTTTATTATTGTTAAGTGCAGACATTTAAGAAGTACTGCAAATATAAACCAAAAAAATGGTAGAACCTAAATTAATGATATTTGTGGTCTCAGTATGTTATTTTCTCAAAATGAAATTCTCAAATTCTATGTTCTTAAAATGAAATTCTAAATCAGAGAAGAATCTAACTTAGAAAGTTAAAGCCTCTGGAATTCTGCTACTCAGTGAAACCCAGTTTAACTTCATGTGTAATTCCTCTAAAATTTGTGTACCTAGCAAAAAAATGCAAATCATATTACAGAAACTATTTTACCCCTGTACTCCTTTTTACTTAAATTTTATGTTTGCTAATTTTTTTCTGATTTCCCCACAGTACTTCTACAACTGTTTTATACATATGTAAAAATGTTTCTGGAGTATATATTTTTAAAGTATAAATAATGGCTCAAAAGGATATAAACACTTAATATTTCAGTGCATTTTGCTAAATAATTCAAGGATATTGTGGATTTGGGTAGCTCTACCAACACTGGACATAGGAGCCCAATATGCTTTTGATAATAACTCTCACCTGAACATCAATATTTCTATTAAGCATTTACAAAGAATCTTTATATGGTACCATGAACTGAATTGTGTCAACTCAAAAATTCATGCTTGACGCCCTCAGCCCAATATGACTGTACCTGCAGATAAGACCTGCAAGGAGACAAAGGCTAAGTGAGTTCATAAGAATGCAACTCTAATCTGATGAGGCTGGTGGAATAGTTATAAAAATAAGTCAAAGAACTACAGTGTATCTTATTTTTAACTTCTGCAACCCATGTCTCATTGATAAATTTTCCATTTCCCCAAATGGCCATTATATTTTGAATACATAAGTGTTAATTTGTAGTTGGCAGAAGTAAGCTGACAGCTAGCTAACTTTATGCTTGGTACAAAAGGATAGGTCTTTCAATAAAATTATTGAAATACAAAAGGGGAAGGAGAAGGAAAAAGAGGAAGAGGAGGAAGGAGAAAAGAGTGCCAAGGTAGAGGAAGAGGAGACAGGATTTCTTCGTCTCTCCCCATGAAGGAACGGAGGGCAACCATCTTACCATAACAAGCTGTCACTGTGACAAACCCTGATTTGGGACATGTAACCTCTTAAAAGCAGAAGTCTTTTTGTTTAAGCCACAGAGTCAGTGTTTTTTTTTTTTTTTGTCACAGTAATCTAAATAGAGTAACGTATGTTCCACTTCATTCACAATTCCCATCAATGTGGGGAGGTACCGCCATCTCTAATTTGCAGGTGAGGAAAGAAAAGGACTAACAACCTGCTCAGATCCCAGAGATTTTGAGTGGATGCAAGAAACAGACTGCAGCTGTTGACTTACAGAATAAGTCTTGAGTACTCTTCTTTACAATTCCAGCTCACTTATTAGCTTTTACTGTGAGAAGCCGAATGAAATCATGAAATGACTCAGTTGGTAAATTCTTTGGGGATTATCTAGTCTAGCAAAGACAGTGAGGTGCTGCAACATCAAGTAACTGAACAAGTTCACAGAGCTAGGAGTTAATGGGAAGTCTGGGATTGAAATTCAATGTGATTTTACTCCTGTATTCTATAATTTTGCAAGACTCATATTTCCGAGTTACTTTTTTAAAGAATAAATTATTCCTTGCTAAGTCTAAATCTATAAATATGGTTATTTTTCAGGTCACGAACCTTATCTTACAAAATAAAACTTGCTCTTTAAAACCACAATCGGATTTATTTTCTGATGCCCTTTGATAAAGTGCCGTAGCACATAAATGGCCAACGTTTGTTACAATCTTTTTTTTAAAGCATCATCAAGCCTAATTCTTTTATATATGACTCTATTATAAAACCTAGTTCATTCAGGGACTGAAGGCTTCCACAGCTCTCATTTCTATGCTAATTAAGATGCTGGTTTCTTCAGTCTTTGAGTTTGTGTAACAGGAGATTAGAGCTGTGGCTGCCTCCTGCATATCAGCAAAATGGATCACAGTGCTGCCAGGACACTCCCATTAGTATCATAAATCTTAGAAATGCTATATCTTTTCTGAGGATGAACCCTGACGTTCAGAAAGCAGTACTGTAATTTTTGCTGACAGCTACCTCCACTAGGACAAAAAACGAAAAGGTCTTCAGAGGCAAACCAGAGATTAATATTAACATTAACCAAGTGAGAGGTGCTTTTTTGAAAAAGAATCTTTCTCTTTTCTTTTTCAAAATTAGTCTTGGCATTAGGTTTCCAGTGTGTCAGTCCAGTTGAAAAGGACAGAGAACCCTTTAAAACCTTTTCTACCTCCATGCAATTTACAGGACACTCAGAAGTTTGGCAAGTTCAAATACATTTTTAAATAAAAAAGAAATTAAAGTCAATAAATAATGTGCTAAAGACACCATATGAACTCATTATTTTTTTTTCTGTAAAACTGCTTATTCAGTAGAATACTTAATACACAGCGGTGGATATTTGTAGAGGAGTTGAAAGGCAACACTGATTCACAGAATGTTCCCAGGTTTAGGTGAACCTTTGACTAGGCAACGGCAAACACGAATACGTCTGAGTCATGATTTTTTTCTGGCGTTCAGATGAACAATGGGGCCCTTTACAGCCATTTCACAATCCATTAGTATTTCTTCAATCAAGTATGAGTGTCCTCACCTTTCCACAAAAGAATAAAACATGAATTATAAGGATTATTCCCAGGAACACTATCCACCGAAAGCTGATTTTCAACTACTTCATTATTCAAAGAAGAAAGTCTCCTTGGCTCAGAAGAGAGTAGAACAGAAGAAAGGCAGAGGAAAGAGGATGCAAGAAGAGTGAAATGGTAAGTCTCTCAGCATGCTGGAAACATTTGAGGAGATTTTTCAAAGCACAGCGCCCAGTCTGATCTCTGGAAATCTGCTTCAGCTTGTCTGGACGAGGCTGCTCATGATATGCACACTTAGCTTAAATTGAAACCCGCTATGACCAGATGACGAACAAGACTGCAGGGGGGTTGATGGGATATCTCAGTGACTTCTGGTCTCCTCCACAGCAAGGGCACGCCTACATTCTGAAGGCTGGCGTCCTACATATGTGATCTCCTCTAGGTATGTGCCTTAAAGACAAATGTTGTTGGACTCTTAACAAGGGAACAATCAACAAGGTCTCCTACTTGCCAGTGCTCGAGCAAGTTACTCTTCGTCTGTTGAACTGGAGTTATAACACTCTTTGTCTTGTGTAGTTTGGTGCATTTAGAATAAAATAAAATAAAACCTACAAAAGGTTTAGCTTAGCTCAGTGCCTGGCCCACAGGAACCTCTCAGGATACCTTACCAGACCTCTCCACCGGGAAATGATCTGAGGGCATCTCTTTGCCTTTTAAGTATTTACTAAGGTATTTACAAACAAACAAAAAATCAGAAGACTCATGTAAAACATTTTCGTGGAAGAGGAATGAGAGAAAAATAAGGAGATGTGGTCCTATAATCATGGAGTCTTTATCCCAATTACACTCAGCCTGCAAGGAGATACTTTACTCAGGCAAGTGTGAGAGGAGCATTTGAATCATGAGAGAAACATGGCTGCTGCTGCTGTTGTTACTGTTTAAACTGAAGAAGCCTCAGTAGATCTAGGAGCCAAAAATGTAGAGCTGACACCACTGAGGGAAAGGTATCTAAGGGAAGGGGATATGTGCAGATCAGCCTGGGATGGAGCAGGGCAAGGTCCTCCCACGACATGGGAAAAGAGACCTCATGAAGCTGGAAAGCAGTTCAATCCAGGCAAGGCAGGACAGGGGGACAGGTCACCCTCCTCGGTCCTTATTTTCTCTGTGAAATATCAGCAATGGTCACCTGCAGAAGTTGGAGGAGAGCAGAACAGGAAGGGAGTTGGACGCAAGTGGCCAGGGTTTTAAATAACTGTTAAGGAAATCTCAAGAGCTCCAAAATGTCCCCTACTGCAACAAATCATTTAGATGGTATTCCTGATGTATCTTCTTGGCAGATTCTCGAAAATTTGCAGCCACTGAGAGATAATTAGTTTTTCAAATAGATCCCACTCTGAAAGAACCTATATTGCATTCTTTTAATACAGGCTTTTATAAATAGCAATAAAACATCCAGCTATCTAATCATAAAGAAAGAATCCCTAGAAAGTCCTCCCTTCACTGAAAAGGGAGATACTATCTTCCAGAACTGTGTTGCAAATATATCCTGTCCAGTATATTGCAAGTTTATATTAAATATCTTTTGGTGGGCAAAGCTGAGATTAAAAACTGCTGTTTTGATCAAGAAAAACTTTATATTTTTTGAATAGTTAGCTAGGGGTTTTGGGAAGTCGGGGCTGGAGGTCAAGATTTTTTTATTTTAGAGAAAAAATAACCACAAAGAAAACACAAAAGTAAAAGTCAACATACAAATGTATTTATGCCAAAGCCAAGCACACTTTCTATTTTTCTGACTTCACCTTCAGCTAAGAAATGTATTCTATGAGTCTATGTAGCTTGAACCAGTGAGTCAGAAGGTCAAAGAGCATGAGAAAGATAATAAGAAGGGGCATAAAGACAAGTGACAGGGATGAGGAACGCACTGGAGCAAACCGCTTTGCAGATGGGACTTATGCTGAGACCCACATACAGGCCAGAACTTGAAATACAGCCGAAAGCTTAAAAGGCGCGTGATAAGAAAACACAGCAAAGGCCATGAAACGGCGCTCCAGGGGTCTCATCACAAGCGCCCACCCGAGAAGATTAGAACTTTAACAAATGCAGCCCTGATCCAGAGACTCGGAAGCACAATGAAAGCACTCACCTCCAGCAAGGAAGCAGAGATCCTTTAGATCTGCAGAAAATTTACAATTCTCACATAGAAAGAACAGCTACTTTTTCCTTAGTTTATCATCTATGTCTATTAAGGCTTCTGCACCTAGCATCAACATATATTCAATTTCAATAAGATACTTTAAATAACTTGAGCCTGGATCATGAAAATATATAGAAGGTATACACATACAGAAGGTGCCAATTCTTTCTTCCTGCGTGCAGGCATGTGATTGTGTGTGTTGCAATGGAGATGTGCCAGTAATAACATGTAGTAGATTGTATTATAGCTAAACAATAAGGGCTGCTACTGGCTGCAGGAGGATTCTACTTTCTCACGAGTGATGTCAGCTTTGGGCATGTGACCTGATTTACACAATGATACACGAGCAGAGTGCTCTGTATCGGCACAGAGAAGAGTTGGCACATCAAGCCAAAGGCTGCTAGGCCTGGAATGCCCTACTTGCAACGTTCACACTCAACTAGCGCTGGAAAGCTCATGTTTCAGGGAGGTTTCTCTATTCTCAGACAAGACTTGATCATGGTTCCTAAGTTGTTCACGCAACAGTATGACACACGCAGTTTGCTCTTCTGCGAGTCCAGAATTCAGTTCACTCTAGGCAAAGGGTGCCTACGTGCCCATCCCCCGATAAGAATCCTGGACACTGATGCTCTCACAAGCTTTCCTAGTACGCAACACTTTACACATATTGCCATAATTTGAAGCAAAAGATATGAAGCACATCATATCATCATATGTCAGGACTTGGAAACTTACAGCTGGCTTCCTCCAGAACTTGCTCTATGTGCTCTAGAGGCCTATGAGCCCATGTAGGGAATCATCAAGCCTGGGAGACGGGGTTATTTGGGAGACTCCTGGCACAATGTCACTTCCCAGAAGTACATCACGAGTCCTCGTTCTCTGTCATGACAGCTGTTTTTTTTTAAAGCAACATAATGCTTGCTTTGTCTTTCGAGTCTCAGAATAATGACGACATGGCAGAGCCAAAGCCAACATGCAGCAGACGAACACCTGAGATGGTCATACACTGGTTAAACCTCAGAGACTAGGAGCTCATTAAATTTTTGAGTGTCTATTACAATCTCAGAAATTCATTTGCATATTTTTTTCTGTTGCCCAAGTCATCCCTCACATTATTTACTTTGACTTTTTCAGAATTATGAGGTACAGAGGCCAGGAGATGATATTTTTATGTGAAAACCTAGCTGGGGACTTCTCTTCTTCCTCAATATTGCATGACATTAAATAAATAAATCTCAACTCAATTCGAGGCATGGTCCCCATGGAGTTGTCCAGGTAAGAACAGCAAGCAGGCCACTTCAAGGAAACACCCAGAGCTACAACCTTCTGTTAGAGATCCTCATTAGTGACTACCATTGTGTTGCTTTGTTTTCCTGTCTGTAGAACGTTAAGAGATAGAGATGTCTTTCCATCCTCCAGTTACTCATTAGTTTAACTTTCTTTGGTGAAAACCACTTTCTATAAGGTGATCTTATGGGACCGACAACTTAGACATAGTCTGTGTTGCATATCAAATGCCATATCAAAGGAAACATTGTCTTCAGATTTGTTCCATTTAATTAGTTACTTCTCTATTGCCATTTAACAAATTACTTTTCACAACATATTGGTTTAAAACAGCAGTAATTACGTGTTATTTCTCACCCGTTCAGTGGGCCAGGAGTTTAGCAACATCTTAGCGGAGTGGTTCTGGCCAAGGACTTCTCATTAGATGGCAGTCAGGAACCCACGACCAATGTTAAGGTCATCAATATCAAGCTCTACCCAGTTACATAACTGGCAAAACAGGACAGTGTCCTGCGAAGAGGCCTATGTGGCCTTGCTTCCTCATTCCTCCCCCCCCCCACACACCTCTGTTGCACCACAGAGCTGCCTGAGTATCCTCATGACCTGATCATTGGCTTCGTCTAAGACAACTGATCTACTAAAAGAGGAAGGAAGAGGACACAGAGTCTTTCACAACTGTGCTTTGGAAGTCATACACCATTACTTCTGTCTAAGTTCTTTTTACACTCGAAGAGAGAAATTAGGAGCATCAAAGAACATTCTCAATATCCTTTGATATTTCCATAAAATACATTTTTTTAAAACTTCCACACCCACAGTAGGTTATTATTATTGTTTTTCATCAATATATGCAGCTCATCTCACCTGTGAAAATATCCTACCCCTGTGTTTGGATAGGGTTGTGTTACTAGACCCAACCAAAAATAGGAAGAGAACAGTCCAAAACTATCTCTGGGAAATTTGTTATTTTTATATGGAAAGAAACCACAGTAAGGTATATAACTTCATTTACAAACAAAAATACAAATAAATTAAGGAAGAGGTGAGCATGTTGGGACACAACTATAATCCTAGCTCTCTGGGAGGTTGTGGCTTGAAGACTGCAAGTCAGAGTTCAGTCTACACAATTATTGACTTAATGAGATGCTAGTCAGTCAATCAATCAATCAACAAAAAGTGTTTTGAAATGTAGCTCAGTACAAAGGTCTTTGATTAAATCCCAGGTAGCAAATGGAAGAAAAAGAATAAAAGAAAGAAAATATAAAAGAAGATAAATCAATAATTTGAAATAATGTCAGGAAAAGCGTATATTTTACAATCTTAGGAAAGGTAAGAATATTTGTTAAAAGACACAAAAAGTGTAAACTACAAAGAGATACTATTTCATACTTATCAACCTGGCTACAACAATTGATAATATGATTACAATAATAAATGTGAGAGTTCAAATTCTCAACAAGGTAGAAATTGCTGTTGTGAATGTAAGTTTGTGCACATACTCTGAGGAGCAATGGAACAAAAGCCAATACAATCTAAGATATTAATAGTTTCTGAACCACAAATTACACTCGAAGTTTCACATTCCTTACCTTGAAGAAACACAAAGAAGATCTGTAATCCCAGAACTCTAGGAGGCTGAGACAGGGGGATCACAAGTTTGAGCTCCACCTACACAACTTGAAACTGCAGTCAAACTATCTCAAATTTACCAATAAAAATGAGCTGGAGATGTACCTCAGCCTGAAGTCCCTGGGCTCAATCCCCAGTACCACAAAACAGAAGGAAAAAGAAGATACTCCCTAAAGGAAATAGGTGCAAGGAGGCTTATGAAAGCACTTATTTAGACTAGTAAGAGCCTGGGATTCACTATTTCTCAGATCTGGCTAATTCACATAGTGGACCATCCAGCAGTCCAAATGAGTGATCCATGTCTGCCCTTACTAAGATAGGTAAATCTCAAACGTCAGTAATGAGTGAGAAAGTGATTTACAAGCTGACATTT
This sequence comes from Ctenodactylus gundi, assembly GCA_004027205.1. Lineage (NCBI taxonomy): Eukaryota > Metazoa > Chordata > Mammalia > Rodentia > Ctenodactylidae > Ctenodactylus > Ctenodactylus gundi. The sequence continues at coordinate 120,771 of PVKB01003959.1, read as the reverse complement.
ACAATATTACACTCATGTAAATTCAATCTACAAAAAACTATTTTGCTTTACTGAATAAAAACCTTTCTAGAAGACAGTTATAGAAAATTTGCTTGCATTTTAAGGTCAAGGTTACTTCTGGGTAAAAAAAATAGGGAAAAGAATTGGAAGGTGGAAAATGATCTGGCTCTTTCCCCCCTGTTTTAAGAAAGATCAGACGCAGATATACTTAAATGCTACCATGTGTTTAACATCATAGGAAATGCATATTACTGTTATTTTACACACTTTACAGTGCATTTGAATACTAAAAGATTATTTTAAGAAAATCACTAACGATCGTCTCTAGTTCTCATTATATTAATTTCCACTATTCTAATAGGAGTAATCTTCAACTTACAATGAAAGATCCTGAACTTTTAAAATTAACTTATATTAGTAGCTTTTCTGAGATGAACTTTTTAATGTGACAGAACAAAATTGTAGTCCTTAGAGGAGAATTAACTGATGTATGTGGTCTGGGACAGTTTCAGGTCACCCAGAGTTCTTTCTCTTCAGATCAAAATGGTGCCATTATTCTAGAAAATACCATTCAAATCCTTTATCTGGACCTCCTCAAAAGATTCAAAATGATTTTCATTCTACTGAGTGTTTCTATGATATCAAACTAGTGAAAGTATAAAGAGTATCTGTTTTTAAAAAGATAAGCAAAGGTATTCAGTCCCTCATTTCCCATAAAGCCACTTCAATCACATTTAAATTTACTGAGAATAAAAAAATACACACAAACCTCCAACATCCCTGATTTACTAAAGAAAACTAGAAAATGGAAGAAATGTGAATTATGCTTCATAATAACTGTGCTTTCTGGATGCACCTGGATTATCGAAGCGGTAAAACCACTATTTAACAACAAAAAAATCCAATAGTTCTAGTTTTACTGACAAGACAAAGGTTCAATTTATTCTCATGGGAAAATTATAATCTTGTTACATTTCTCTCCACATCTGGGGCTGGATGGGAACAGAAAGCACAGGTAAGCACTCAATATTCCAGATGCTTATCCTCAACAAATCCTGAATAACTCTCCAAACTTCGAAGGGCCAGCCTGAGAGTTAATCTTCACCGCTCGGAGCTGGATGGAGTCAGTCAATAATGAATAAATTGAAAAGCTCATCTGTTTCCCAGGTACTCCCCTTCAATAACAGTGAAACACCGAGAACACTAATTAAATTCGCAGTGTCTCTGCATTGGAGGTAATTATATACATATGAATGAGTATGTGTATACAGGTGTGTGTATATCTGTGTCCAAAGATTGCTATCCAAGACCTTGTTCTCCCCCAGTAGCTACTATGTCATTCTCACTGCACATTGTCCATTTTTAATGCGTCGAAACCCTCATGATTATTCTATAAATCACTTTCTTCCACTTGTCTGCATTTATGAACATAATAAGCCAATAATTACTGAGTGTCTACTCTGAACAGATGCTATACTAGGCACTTCATGGTCAAGATTAAGGGGTCACAAAACATTGTGTCATTCCACGTTTTTCTTATCAATTAAAGTGCAAGAAAATTAAGTCAAGGAATTCTTAGTGAAAGATACGATTTAAAATTGTAAAATCAGAAAATCTGATCCATGGTAATATTGGTGGTAATAACTCTCCATCACCATGTGCAGCACACTACCCATAACTCAGCAAAATTAGACAGTGTGGCAACAAGAGGAAATCAAAATGATTTGTAAAGCCAGAATTCATCACATTTTCAGGGAAAACCACACAGTATCCTGAAATGAAAACCATCAGAGAGAAAATACATTCCATTAGCTTGGTCTTCTAAGGACACTTAGGTTATAACAGCAGTTTTCCTTATTTTGATATTTTTCTTCACCCTCTGCCTCTGTCATAAGAATTCTGTGATTGTCCTGAAGTCTTTATGAGGAGAAGAAAAAACAAAATCTAAAAAAGATTCTTAGAATATTGTTGGACATGATGAATTATATTGGACCCTTCCCTTACTTCCCCTGGGAAATTTCAACAGAAATCTAAACCGCTTACCTCACAGACACATTTTTTGCTATATCATTAAAATTTCATGGAATACATTTCTCAAGGTTGAGAAACAGAAGTTGGAAAAGCTCAAAGTTTTCAAGGCAAAAACTTCGCAAGAGATCAGTTTTAGCTGAGTTCATAAGCAACATTCAAAGGATGATGTTTATTCTCAAATGTCTCGTCTCTCATGACACACACAGTGGAAGGTGGACACGTATGTCTGTGTGCATGCACACAGACATGAATTTGCACGTTCATGTGTGTGCATCAGTTTGTATGTCTGCATGGATGTGGAGAGCAACAAGGAAATTAAAGAGAGACAAAGATCAATAAAAACCTAAAAGTAAGAGAGCACTGATTTGAACTAAAAAAGAGAAAAGCAAAAATCTGTCATGAGTTGGCGTGTAGCACTCACAGTCTGCAGTAGACTCTGCATAATAAAAGAAGACAAAAGATCTGGAAATGGTTGCTTTTAAAACAAGTCAACTAAAAGTAGACAGTGCTACTTAACTAAGTGGGGGTAGTACTCTTAGCAAAGATAAGGCTAGCAACCCAAGGAGACATTCTTGCACATACGCTGAATGGACAGTCCACCAGTGGTGCAGAAGTCCCCAGCAGGCACTTGTCCCACAGCTCAAGACACTTTAAGACTGTTCTCAGCCACACCTGAAGCTTAGCCATCTCTGGGACCCTAATCTCAGAACTCTGGATAATAGAAAACCTTCAATTTACACATTACAGAGGCACACTCGTCCCGGTGGAAAAGTAATAGAATAACGGAGGAGGAGACACAATTTGGTAAATCAATTGGCCTTTGAAACTGCACTGCTACCCAGGCCCAAACAGTCAACTGCCAGAACAAGCAATAAAGCCAGCCCACAGTTTTTAATAGAGATTTTAATAGAGATTGCACATTTTAAATAATAAGAAAAGTATTATGTATGACTATACTTATAATACATGAAAAAATTTAAAGAACAGCTACTGTACCTTTTTGTAGTTGTCATCTTTTGAGATCAGAGTACGACCTTTTAATTTTGTTTTTGCCTACTTTTATTTTCTTATTTTTTGCAACTTATATATGGCTTTGTTGTTATAAAAATGTTCTTAAAAGAAAACACTAAAAGTATAAAAAGTAAGAGAGTGAAGTATACTCTAGGATAGAGGAAAAAGATACTTGAAGGAGTTATGAATACAATAGCTTGATTTTAAACACAAGAGGCACTATGTTTTAAGATCAAAATTAGAATTTAAAATTCTAACTAAACAAGAATTAGAGAAGCCATTTAAAAAAGAGTGGCAGCAGGCATTGTATCACTTTATAAACAGATACAATGTCAAATAAATTACAGAATATAATAATACCAGTGCTATGAAAAATTAAAATAAAATTTAACAAAATCTGGAAAATGACTCTAGGAGACAAAGAAATTTCCTCATGTCTCATGGGAAGAGTAAATTTTATCTGCCTAAGGATGACAAATAAAATAGTAAAAACTTAAGAATATTTGAATGTAGGAGTATATTCCAGGAAAGTCAAAATTGTGGAAATACACAGTAGTAAGGAAAAGTTGGTAACATCCTTAAAGTATTTTTAGATAATTGAGATAATTGTAAAGGGTCATCATTTAAAAACACAATATATATATGACCTTTCTTCATTTTATACCAAAACAAATTCCAGCCAGCTTAAACTTTGAAAGAAATGACAATAAAGCCATAACTGCAATAAAGGATGTATCCTGATTCTTCCAAATTCAGAAACTGAAGAACTTTTAAAATTAAGCATAGAAAATCTCTCAACTATGAGTAATTTGATAAATTAAGCTTCATGAAAATTTAAAGCTTCTGAGTTCTTAAAATTAAAATAATACTTCATAGACCAAGACTAAAATACAGCAGGCACAGAGGTGCCCAGCTGTGATCCCAGCACTCGGGAAAGGCCAAGGCAGGAATCAGGCAAGTTCAAGAGCCTAAGCAAGTTAATGACTTCGTGAGATCTTGTCCCAACGTAATAAAAAAATAAGTAAATAGAAAGGGCTAAAGATATAGCTCAGTGTGAAGTCCCTGCATCCAAACCCACCGCTGCAAAAGAATAAAGAAATAGTAAATAATAAAAATTTAAAAGTTGAAGGAAAATATTTTCAATATAAACAAAAACAAAAGGCCATTCCCTTAAAATATAAAACTCTCCTGAAAAACAAGAAAAAATACCAAGATTTTTTAGAAAAATGTAACAAACATTTCAAAGAAGAAAACAAAACACATATGGCTTATAAGCATGTGGAATGATGCCAATCTTTTCAATACACAAATGTAAATTGAGGAGAATAAAAATAGCATTTGTAGCTGTAAATTTGGCAACTGCTTTATAGTACATATTTTTTGGCAACGTGATGAAAATGCAACTATCACATACTGGCCGCAGCTGTACACACTGGAACTTCTTTGGAAGGTAATTTGACAGTACCTATGAAAATTAAAAATGTGCGTCTCCTCCAACTTAGAAATTTGATCTTGAAAAATTTATTGCACAGACAGACATACATATGAAACTGTGAACATGCAAATTTCTTAACTACAGTTTGTCTAAACTCATTATATACACTAAATACAGTGGTTGTTACAAGAAAAGGGTCCAGGATCAGAGGTCAGAGCAGGTTCTTATATATATATATATATATATTGTGTGGCTTGACTTGGTCACCTTGGTAATATGCTTTTTATTTGGAAATGTAAGTAGTTCTTTAAGTAAATAAAACAAGCAGCTACTCAAAGAGATCTTCACATTAAGTTATGTTTCTCACCTTTATCCAGGAGTAATATCATAGTCTACAGCACTCCTCTTATATTTTTTCTAAAGAACACAGCTTCTTTAATATGTCACCCATCACTACTCCACAAACCACAGTAATAGTGTCATCTGTGTTTTGATTACAGTGTTTAAGAGCAGATGAAGCCCAGTGTGATGGCTCACATCCTTAATCCCAGCACTCTGGGCGGCTGACGTTCAGGGGAGGATCGCAAGTTTTAGCCCATCCTGGGCAATTTAGCAAGTTAGTGAGACTCTGTTTCAAATTAAGTAAATAAGTAAATAAATAAATAGCCAGTGATGTAGCTCAATGTAAATACCCTGGGTTCAATCTGTTGCACTACGAAGAGAGAGACAGAAGAAGCAATTTCTAAACAAGTGCGATTTTAAAAATAGGAATCAGTGACTCCCTACAACTGTCCTCAGCCCACTCCAGCAGATTTCACCATATGGTTACTATGCTGAACTTCATCTCAGTGGGCAAAAAATTTGTTTTTCACTAACCTCTGAGTCATATATACAACCAAAGGGCATTTTCATGAGAGCTATTCAAGTGAGCTATTAAAAAGAAAAAAATTATATTAACATTCTATAATTCTGCTATTGGTATTTTTCAACTGGAAAATAAAAAGGATAGGCAGCCACAGGATGTGCTTTTATCTTTTATTACTGTACTATAAATTAGTACATAATCTATAGGAACCAATAATGCAAAAACAATTCCTAACAGAGCATGGCTTGCCTGCTTAGAATCTTGCATGTCCAGAGTCAAGGTATCAGCTGAGCTATGTTTTCATCTGGTACTTGGGTTTCTTTTCCAAGTTCATTAATGTTTTGGGAAAATGTATTTCCTTGTGATCATGTGACTGCAGCTCCCAGTTTCTTGCTAGCAGTTGATGGTAGGCACCTTTTGTAGAGGACAAGCCATTCTTCCCAAATGCCTCTAACTCATAATATTCAAATTACATCTCCCAGGAAACTACCTCCCTCTGGTGTTCTAAGGGACCTTAGAACAAACCACATAGCCATAGAGATGAGGTCCCAACACATTTGCTATATTATAAATAAAATCTAAGTGGGGTGGACATTCTATTTCTTTGTCATACTCTCTTAACTAGAAGCAAGGATGAGAGGGCCCTACATTCAAAAAAGGAGTATAAAAGACATGACTCATTGAGATTACTAAAATTGTCTGCCAAATGTCTGAAAATTATGTCAGGAAGTATGAGAGTTATTGCCCATCAGAGAAGCCTGGAATAATTACCTGTGCAACCCATGGCCAACACTGCCTGAGGCCCTGGACAGCTAATAACATGGCCCCATTAAGATCATAGACTTCTAACATCATTATGCAGTTTTTAGCAATATTTTCTGCGAGTTGGTTGTTGATGCAGTAGAACACATCTTAATGAGTGTTCAGGGTCATGTTAACTCTGCCTCCAGCCCAGTCACACCCAATCAATCCAACCAAAACCTGAGTGAGCACACATTCGTGCAAACTCGAGAATAAAATGCAGGGATTTGGATAATAGCACGTCCACCTACCTGCACACGTATGACTGTGAAAACAAGTGTGTAGTGTTATTAAACAGTACAAAACAATTCCTCTTCACTCAGGGTGGCCAAAGCTAACAGATTGGACACCCTTGCTCTAAGACAGTAGTCTCCAACCTCTTTTGACATCAGAGATCAGTTTAGATGAAGACTTTTCTCCTAGGATCAGGAGGCGGAGAGGGGGCGGGTATTTGTTAGGCAGTTGGTTGTTGGAGGCTAGCTTTGAAATACTAATAGCTAGAGGGGAACAAGGAGTTAAGCTCTGCCTCCTGTCAGGTCGCCAATGGCATTTGAAGCTCATAAGTATTGCTCAATGCTCACCTATCCTAGTGGCCTGGTTCTTTCAAGACCACTGACCGGTACCAGTCCATAGCCTGGGGCTTGAAGACTCCTTGTCTAAGAGATAAGATAATGTGATGTGTTTGCAGATGAAGGCAACATCCGCAGCTGCAGTGTCATGGTCCTGGCTGGTTTGCTACTTGGTAGTTCAGAATCAGTGTGTGTTCAATGTTTGTGGGTAAGAAATACTTAGATGGCCATATAATGAGTTTAGTCACTTGTTTTGATTTTTTACTTCCTAACATATACCAGCAGAAACATTTTTAAAAAAACAAACACACACAAACAAAGGCCATACTTTAAAAAAATTATCTATTTCCTATGGAAATTCAAACCTGACATTTGGATATAATCCCTCAGGGAAATTCTCATTGTTGTTGATTTTTAAAAAACATTATTTCTTCAAGCCCTGACATTCAAGAAGATGACAGCCACCTGTTCAGAAGCAGGTCAGAGAGATAATATCCAGGGACACTGGTGCTCACAGGATACTGAACCTCCTTATCTCTTAACTTCCTCTGCAGTCACCTCTAGAGACATCCTCCCCTTAGTCATTGAGTTTACTTGGGAGAGATTACAATGATTAGGTTCAAATGAGTTCTGGAGACCTGATTACTCACTTTCCCAGAAAAAGGATCGGATTTGCTTGGAATATGACTTGTAAACAAGATAAATTCACCTTATTAACTCCATGTAGGCCATTATTAGGAGATATTTAATAATTTATACTCATTTATATGCATAATGTAAAGACTACATAGGTTCCCCTGAGAACTTCAGGGGCTGAAGTAGGCAAAGCATTTCAAACAGAGATAAGAAGAAAATACACAGGGATTTTGATGAACAAAGAACTTCCGGAGATGATTTTCTTTTTTTAGTTTTGATTTTAGTAAACTACAGAAAGTCTAAGAGGAAATGGATAAAGAGCTTAGAACATATGAGATCACAAGATCAATTTATATGAATGCTAATTACTACAGTTATTCAAATTTATTATTTATACAAAACAATGGCTACACAGCTTAGAAATGAAGTTGACAATTAAATTAACCTCCAGAATAAGGCCAAAACATCAGCTATTACCTACATTATCTTACAATAATTCTTAAAAAGAACTTTAGTCTGAGGATTCCTTTTTTGGCTCTTAGATAAAAGAAAGCACAGGACTCAGAAATATCACTCGCTGGTGATTCTTTCTCACATCCCCTGAAAATCTGAACTATTCTTCATTAGCCCTTTGACTTTGAGCAAGTTACTCAAATTTTCTGAGCCGCAATTTATGTATCTGTAAAATAGAGATAACTGTACAACCTCTAAAGTTCTCCAAACTTGGAGAGATACTGTGTACAATTACTTTAACACTTGTGTCTTGTGCATTCCAAGTGCTCCTTAAATCATATTAATAACACTATTTTTAAAAAATGTTTTACTCAGATTCTTGTACAGACAAGTCTGCATGGTCTAACAGGATATATATATATATATATATAGTCTTTGGGTTTTGATGATGGGCATTATGAGACTTAAAACACAAAATAACATAATGCTGATAGGTGTGAAGAATTCTATGTGCTCTATATGCTGCTCTAGTTAAAGGCTATTTGTATTTCATGTAATTGGGAAAAATGTTATTTTCTAAAATATATTTTCACTATGACTCAGAAGGGGCCAAAGGGAATGTCTGGAAGGTAACATATCTGAATCAGAAAAGAAGGACACAGTGGAGCCAATTTTTGAACCTACTAGTGCAGCATTCCCTGGTAATTGTCAAGTGAGAGTGACGTGACTTGCTACCTTTTCAATCGCAATTTTGCATAGCTTGAGTTTCCCCAAACTGCTGTACATCTCCCAGTATATCCCCTTGCTCATGCATGTGCTCTCTCGCTCTCTCTCCCTCTGTGCCTCCTTCCCTTCTTCTCTCTCCCTTTGAGTGGCAGCAGTCTCCACATTCCCTCGTTCTCAACTTCTGTGGATTAGATCCTCTCATCATTGAAAGGTGGCATCCTTTGTTCACATCTAAGGGAGTTATTAACATTTTTACTGAAAACCAAAGTAATTCACTTACTCTGTGAATCTTCTGCCACTGTAAGCCACAGAAGAGACCCTTTCACCAAGTGCAGTCAGTTCAGAGGCTTTATTACTTTAGAGAAGAAAAAAGTCCAGATCAAAATGAAGTTAGCAGATTTACTGAAGGGCATGTTTCTACACACCACAAAGGATTTCCCTTTCTAACATACGGCAGTGTTGAATTTTCCGATCTCACTGTGTGGAACTCTGTCCAAAGGTGCACCGTACTCTCAGTTCAAACTTTAGGTCTGAACTCAAAGCACCTTGGAGCCATAGTGCTTAAGGAGCAAACGATTCCAAACACGCAGCCTAGGGTAACGACCAACAGTCTACTCCTTTCAACTGGATGCTTTTGCAAGCTTTGGAAAGAGCAGCCAAACCACATGCGATGTTTAGAACCAGGGGCCAAGACCACAGGGTATTCACTGGCTTCTGAGAGAAAACTCATCTGCAGACATGGCTCCCCACCCTCTAGGAGCCTTCATAGACCCTTCTTGGACACCTCCCTTTAATGCTGACTTAATTAAATAGTGACAATTTTAACCTCAGTATCATCACTAATTTAAGATGTGCTGGATTTTGCTCAAATGGGCCTGTGCTAGTGGGAGGCTTATAAATATTAGTCCTAACTCAAGCACCTCCATTTGACAGCAGCTAAGGTATTTTAAAACATGATGAGAAATCTTCCTGCATCTCACTAGCTTTCCTGAGAAAATGACTTAATTGAAGTTCAGGAAACAGTTCAAATTTTACCTGATTCAAGTCTGGGTTCAAACTTTCCCTCTTCTGAAACTCAAGGTCCTAATGAATAATGAGGTATAATGAATTAATATCCAACTAATCACTGTATACATACAAGCACAAATAAGATAATGTGTTAGAAAGCTGCTAAAAACATAAAAAATGTAAATTCCATATGAATATAAATGAAATAGGAGTACTTTTTCATGATCATGTCATAGTTTCTAATCCTTAATCCAAAGCCAATAAGGTCTTAAGAACCAGGAGATCATCCCAGAGGCTCCTCAGTATTAGATATTCACACACAGCCCAGGCAGCATCTTCCAAGGTCTCTGTCCCTATCTTCTATATCTAAGAGAGGATCGCTTGGCTTAGCTCTCAGCAGATGCCTAATCATGAGGTAACTCGTGCTGGTGGCCCAAAGGAATTTTATAGGCAGAAAAGTGGCAGATGGTGATAAGGCTATTCTATTTTTCCTCTTATCTGTTATTCCTATAGCAATTTTATACCTCTATCTTTATCTTTGAAGTTACAAAGACAACACTTTTCAGCCGATTTCTTTTCAATCTGAGTCCTAGACCCCAATAAATGTACTCGTACACTTGGCCTTTGCAGAAAATAGTGAAGTGATTTTTCAAGTAAACTCATCTTCTAAATATCTAGGATCCAAGAGAGAAAATAATAGAATTTTCTTAAGGAAAATATACCAGGCATGATGAGGAAGGAGGCTTCGATGCTAAAGCTGTGTTCTAACACGGAAGGAATGAGTCTGAAGATAGAGTGCACTTTGAATGAAAACGGCTTTCCTGGTGAACCAAGAAAGTACAATTAATTTATGGGTTTGCTGGTTAAAAGGAAAATCTCAGAACAGGCTGATCTTCTTTAGATTCTTTTCAAAATGACGGATATAATCATTGTGAAAGTATTCTCCTTGGATAGTTGCTGGAACCTTCACTATGTGCAGAATTGTATCATCCCTACTGTATTAGCCATGTTCATGTTGCTGTGATGAAACACACTACACTCAGAACAGGAGATTTATTTAGCTTTTGGTTCCAGTGGGTACAGTCCATGCTCGACTGGCTCCTAAACAGAAATGACTTAATGAAAGGCCATAATGGAGGCAAGCTGCTTATTTCCGGGTGGCCAGGAAGCTATGAAAACACCATAGATTCATCTATTGGTGAGTATAATGGCAACATGATCTAGTAACTTCTAAATACATGAGAATTTGGGGGAAAACAGTTTCGGTTTAATTCACAATATCATTCCATATCTTCCTTCCTCTCACTCTAAAGCCCTACTTAGATTTTTACCTTAATGAATGGAAGTATCCTACTGCCAGGCATCAATAAAATAAATAAATAAAAACATCAACATCAACCTTTTATTCAAACTTATGTTTTCAAATGCAATATCCTTGGAGCCTGATGACTCAACCTCCAGAACACATTGTGACTACTTCACATCTACTTCTCGTCAACTACCTTTCTTCACCTTCCCTTTCAGTTAAGGTTATAATCATTCTTGCCCTCGTTTGCTTGAATCTGGGTTGTCAATCTTTCTAAATTACATTGTTAGGTTTTAAAACGCAGGAAGGAAAATGAAAGTTTCCAGATAACCTATGACTCACCACTAACAACACAATAAATCCAGACTTCACAGATAATAAAACGTGAGGAAAAATAATGCACGTGCATGTGTGTATGTGTGTATGAAATATAGTACCTTTCAACCTTACTATTCTTGCATCTACTTCTGCCCCCCTCCATTCTGTTCATATTACATCCAGAATGTTCTTCCCAAAATGAGATTATTTGGGATGTCTTCCTTGCTTAAGATATATAAAATATTCTTTGTACTTTTGGAAAAAAAATTCAGCATTAGCACAACATACAAGGCCCTATTACTTTCTCCAGTTCTTAACATACTTCTTCTCTCACTGTAATGTCCACCATGAATAAAGTTTGCCCAAATTTTGAAAAGAAAGAAAAAACTTTGTTCTAAGGTTATTTTTGCACATACTGTAAAATTTCAGGCTTCAGCTACCTCAAATTGTCACTTTCTCCATGAGCTTCTCCACATATGTGCTTCTGGGTACTCATGATATCCTATGCTTAACACACAATCTGTTCTACAAAATTTTTCCCTATGTGCTTATCTTTCCCTTCCGCAAGAGAGTCCTCAAGATCAGGGATAGTATCACACGTGCAATCATTTGTAAGTGGTATATATGGTGTCTAACAACTAAATAATGGTTTGAAATTGACAGCACACAAAAGACCAGTAAGAGTTCACAAATAAATCATAGGAATTTTTTCCTTCAAGAATTTGCAATTGGTTAGCTATCTCCTACCTAGATCACATGCTGTCTATCATAGAGTTTACATCTGCAATTTGAAAAAAATTTGAAATACAATCACATACCCAGACAGAATTAGATGATGCTGTGTCTTTCCAGACATCAGGTTCAAATTAGACAGATAAAACAATGCAGTTAGAGAGCAAGCTTGCAAAAACCAAACAATTAGTTAAACAAACACAGAATGAATCTCAAAATACCTATGAATAGCAAAATATGTGCATTATTGGTGCTCAGATGAGAAAACACTGAAAACTGTAATGGCCATAAAAGGACTCACTGAGGATATTAAATGTGAGCAATTTTAAAGGAAGCATATACACTTTAAAAATTATTCGCAATTATAAGGAATCACAGTAGATATCTATAATAGACCCATCTGTCATTTTACTCAGTTTATGGCATCTGGGGAGAGTTAGAAAATCTTTTCTAGAGAAATTTAAAATAGGTTAACTCAATTCACTTGAAATAAATTCCTAAATTCTCAAGTATAGTTATTCTGCCCTCTTATTCTATCATATCATTCTGCATTCTGCTGTTTGTCTGCTGGGAAAAAAATACATAAATTTTGAAAAGGTCTAAGGACAATTATTGGGGAAGTGGAGAATGCCAGCAACACTCAACAAATATGTCTGTGACGCCAATATTTGACTGTTTTGGCCAATGTTAGCAACCCATCAATTTCTCAGACAAAAGTCACAGTGACCTGTGGTTGAAGAGGAGTCACTGTGCACCACTTAGCCAAAATGACAAGGATGTCCCTGGTGTCGCAGAGTGTGAATGGCTGGCTACTGGTTTGCTGGGATGGCAAACTATTGGTCTGATAGGAATTGCTATTGCCCCTAAAGGGCAATTGCTTCCATTTTTCTCTTCTTTCTTTTAAAAAATATTTTCATTTTAATATTATTTTAGGGAAACAACTCATTGAATTCTGTTCTTAAATTACTTCAAGTTCATCATTAGTTGGAAAATTGTTATAAGGAAATCAAAATTGGAAGACAGTTTACCATTAGCCTTAAGGCTGAGATAGAAAGTCAAAGTCAAGTAGAAAACCAGGGCCAGAGATTATCAGTAATGACTTAGGGGAAAAAGTATTTTGGAATCTCTTTTTTCTCATAATAGCTAAAACAACTTCTTTCAGACTATTTCTATCCCATTTATGTATTCTTTCTTGAAGCATTCAATTTTGGGAGAAATGTCCCCTCCACAGTCCTTATCCCAACCTCAACAATAGCAACAACCACAAATCCCTCAAAATTCTTAGCTACCTACATTGTTTTATGAAAACACTATTTTTTAACCTCATTCTCCCTAAAACCTCAATTTTGACAATCACATAATATTACTGAAATAATCTATTGATCTCGTTACCTTTACGTGTTCTTTGTGCTTTTCCCTTCTTGCTTTAATTTATATTGCATGATCAAATATAATCATTTCTTTGCATGAACTGTCAGAGAACTTTTTTTTTACCTCTTTTTCAAACAGGTTTTTTTTGACGTCAAATTTTAGTTTTTCTTTGCCTAAAAATGCATTTGTCTTTGTTGTCCCTCCCACAAAAGTATATGTGGCTAGACAAAGAACTCTACATTGTACAAATTCCACTTTTAAGATTCAAATATGCTGTGACCATTAATTGTGATATATCAACTGGGTTGGATTAAAAATACCTGGCAGATTAGTAAAGCACATTTTGGGTGTGTCTGGGTAGGTCTTGGAGGTGTGAGCTTGGGTTTTTGATAAGGTCCCTTGCACTTGCCTTTCCGATTCTGTTCCTACTCTATCCTATAGCCACCGTGAACTAAGTGTCTTTATTCTTGTCACCCTCTATCGTGATGTTTCTGCTGTGGAACTAACTACCATGGACTGAAATTTCTAACACCATGATCTAAACTAACCCTCTTTCCTTTAAGTTATGAGTATTAGATATTGTTTCTCAGCAATGGGAAAACTGACTCTAACAGAAAATTGGAACTGAGAAATGGATCATTACTATTAACTGTACCTAATCAAGCAGTTTAGAAATTTTTGAAACTGTTTTACACAGGAGTTTGGAAATATTTGGAGACATGGTATAGAGAAGGCTTAGAAAGCGCTAAGAAGAACTCAAAGTGTGATCCTGTTGAGTGTTCAGAAGACCAGAATACTGGTAGGAATGCCAACGGTAAAGGCAAGACTCAATGAGGTTTCAGATGGGAGCAAAGTCTCCAGTGGAAACTGGACTACAGTTCATCTATGTTATACTGAGGCAAAATGTTTGTCTACTTTTTCCTTGTATCCTGAAATTAAATACAAGGGCAATGGATAAATCCACCTTGTCATAAACATTTCCAAACAACCTGACATTCAGACTGTAGCATAGGTACTGCTGGAAGATTTCAGCCAAATTTATATTGAGAATCTGGGACAAAATACAGAGCAGAAACATTTTTGAAAACATACCTTTTGACCTAAAAGGTGCAATGAATAAATATGGAGTCAAAGGAGGTACAGTTGCTGAAGAAATTAACACCATTAAAAAGAGAACAAGCACTTCTACAGGACTAGAAAGATGACTTGAAGGCATCAAAGGCACCCGGGGAGTTAGCAAGGCCCCACCCACTGAAGGCTCAAAGGTACAAATGTAAGCATTCATTTGCAAAGCAAGATCCTAGGACTTGTTGGAGAAGGACCTCCTAGGGAATTGGTTCCAAGGATTTATTTCACCAACTCTGCCATTCAGGCATTCAGAGACTTCTGTTGCTGTGGTTCAAGTGGCCCTGGGTACTGTTCAAGCTGGTAGAAGACCTGGACGTTATTTACATAATGCTTGATTTACTGTTGTACAGAACGCAAGAGCTGTGGGGTCAGGGAGGCTTCCACTGAGATTTCAAAGGCCTGGGAGGCCAGGAGAAATGGCCGAGAAGGCAGTGTGTCAAGCTTTAGGAGTGAAGCTTTCGTCGCTGAAGACCCCAGAGAGTTGGAGATGCCAAGAAAACGGAACATTTGTCGTTCATAGTTCAAAGTTGAGGACTGTGAGCAAAGCCAGCCCAAGAGATAAGCCACATGGGGTGCACTCAGCAAGCCTGTAGGAATGAGGCTGCTCACATGTACTGGGCTGTATTTGCCCTACACACCAGAGTTAGAACTACAGGAATTAGTATTTGCTTGTATCGGTTTCAGTTTTGCTTTGATCCAATTTTTCTCTATCCTCCAATTTTTCCTTCTGAAGTAGGAACATTTACCTTGTCATCGTATCTTGGGATCAGGTACTTGTTTTGATATATACAGGGGTTCATAGTTCAGAGTTTGGCTTGAGTTTCAGGTTAGACTTACACTTTTTAGCAATACTAGAGCTGTTGAAATGTTGAAGAAGTTTACATGTACCTGGGTTAGTTGTGTCATGTTAGTCCCAATTATTAACTTGCCACTATAATTAAAGACTAGTCAAAAATATATTTGGATGTCAAGTTGACAAGGCATAGACTTTGAGTATCAATCATAATAGGTCAACTGGACAGAATTAAAACATTAGTAATGCACACTTTTAGGTATGTCTGGTTGGGTCATTGGAGGGTATATATGACCTTGGATATTATATACGGTATCTTCTCCCATTTCTCTCTGGTGCCTTTCCCCTCCTGTACTCCTCAATCTCCACGAGCTAAGCCTCTTTGATCTTCCACACCTTTCTGGCATGATGGTTCTGACTTGGAGCCAGCTAAATGTAGACTGAATTTCCTGAAAGAATAAAACAAAGTAAGTTGTGGGTAGTGGAGATTGTGCGGCAATAATGGCGAAGCTGGCCACCACAGATGCCCGTCCAGTGTTCCATTGCTTCTATTGTTTCTGGTGGGAAGTGTGCAGTGATTCACTGGCTTTCTGTACTGATTGTGTATTTTTATTTTTCTGTATTTTCTTCTTGATTTTTAGTAAATTAATTTTGATATACCTTCTCTTGATTTTCTTGTGTTTATCCTCCATGCATTTCATGTATTAGATCTGTCAATTTATCATTTTCATCAGATTTGAAAACTTTACTTTTCTTAGTCAAATATTTTAAGTTGTTCTCTCCTTGTAATGTCTTCATTGGTATTTTATAGACTCCTTATATTATTCCATAACTGACTGAGGTTCTGCTCATTATTTTCAGATGTTTTGGTAACTGTGCTTTATTTCCACTACTTTTTTCATCTACTTAAAGACCATCTGGTGAATTTTTCATTCTTGACACTTATTTTCAGACCAACAATTTTTATCTGGATCTCCTTTCCAATCCCCCCCCCCCCCCGTTTTGATCATTATTCTTCCTTCATAGCATTGTGCCTGCAATTTTACATGTCCATTATTTCCATGTCTGTAGTAGCTGGCTTTTTTTCTACTGCAAAGCGTCTCACGTTATTGCTTCTTTATATTTATGACTTTTTAAATTATATGCTAGACATTTTGAGCTTATCTTATTGAGTTCTAGGTTTTGGTTTTTTCCTTTAAACACGTTTAATATTTTTTCCTAGAAAGTAGTTAAGTTATTTGCAAATTTTCTTGATTGCTTGGAGGTTTGTTTTCAAGTGCTGCTAAGTTTGAGGTGGACTACCACAACATGGCCCTTCTTGAATTTTTTTTTTTTTTGAATGCTCCAATTGATCAATGAGGAGTTTGCCTTTTGACTGGTATAAATTCACATTCTCCCAGGAGGGAATAAGCTATACGAGTTGCTTTGGAGTAAATCTCCCTACATTTTTCCTTTTCTAGCCTAAGATGTGGCTTAACATTCAGCAACATACACAAATGAACCATTATGCAAATTTTGGAGTAATTTTTCTGCTTATTAGCTCCACAAATTCTAGCCGATTATCCCTTAACGTCAATGTTTTTCTTTTAAACTCATTAAAGACATTGCAACTGGTTGAATCCATTCTCTGTACTAATATTTACAAGTGCCTCCAAGCCAAAGACTGAGGACACTTCATCTGTTTTTATTCTGTCAAAGATCAAAATCCTGCACTGCCCAATGTTCAATATTTAAAAACAGCAGTTCATGTATTTATTACAGTTTTGTAGTAGTTCAGACAGGAAGTGGTTTGCTGTGTGGTACATTGTCTTTCGTCATCTGGTAAATAATTATCTTGTTAGTAACATGCTCTGTGGTCTGAGGAAAGGTTATAAAACCAACCCTTTCTGAAGCGTCAACTTTAGTCTTTGGAAGCCATTTAATATACTGTTTATTTATTTAAGTAAATCTTGACATGTATTTGAATACACTTTTACAATGTGCTATTTTCAGAAGGCTGCTGTGTCTTCTAACACCCTCCCTTCTACTTTTTACTTCACTCATCCACCTCCACCACAGAGGGAACAGTTTCAAAACACAACCTCAGGGGGTTCTCAGTTTTCTAATGGATGCAATTTTCATCAACATTGTCCTTAGATTGTCCCTCACTAGATTACGGTTAGATTTCCATCTAACTTAGAAATATTAAACAGAGGCAGAAGGAACAGCTAGCCCGGAGGATCCGTGAAGTGACTCAGTAGTGCCACTCAATTGAATCACTGAGTCGTGCATACAAATTATAGGGGTGTATCATCAAGGATATCAACCTCATCTGCGATTATCAAACTTTGCTCACTAATGATTTCTACCCTCGATCCTCAGATTCACAGATGAATCTCTTCCAACACCCCAGACTTCACCTTTCTGTTCTTTATATTATCTCTTCGGTGACCCTGAAATTCATCTTTTTTCAGTAGTGTCGGTAATCTGTGCCCTTGGCAGCAGTAGACAGGCAGAAAGACATTCTGTCCTGTAGAACTACTCAGTAACTTTAGTGTTAAAACGCTGCACTGTTGCCAATGGGCTTTGGATCCTCGGCAGGAAGATGTACTTAAAACTCACACAGATTTTTTTTTGTGTGTGTGTGAAATGCCATCCTGAGGTATACAACACACCCTTTTATCCCTTTTCTCTTAAGAAATTAAAGGAAAAGAAAGAAGATTTTTGAAAACATACTTAGAGTTAAACTTCTCCTACTACTCTTTTTCATTTATGACTGGCTTACCAAATCGATTTCTTCAGATAAACTGGTCCTTCTGAAGTTAGTTGAAGCAGACTCAGAAATCAGTGCTCAGCAGCTGTTTCCAGGACTCTCACACTTTTGAGTTTGACTTTCTTTCCCTTTTTTGTACTTGATTTTCTGATGCTAAAATTCCCCACAGATTACTACTTGTTCTTCTCTTCCTATCTGTATTCACTCTTTGGCTGATTCTATTCAGTATTTTTCCCTGAAAACAATCTATGTACCAACAGATTCTGAAGTTAGACTGTGGTCCATGGGTATCTGGGGGAGATTCCCCCACGGGACCTTTACAGACACCAAAACTTGTGGATGTTCAAGTCTGTTCTATAAAGTAGCATAGTATTTTCACATAATCTAAACGTATCTTCCTGTACACTAAACCATTCTTGGATTATTTATAGCACCTCATAAAATGGAAATGCTGTGTGGATAACTATAGTACAGACATGATTTTTTCCCAAACTTTTTTTTTTTTAATCCACAGTTGGCTGAACCCAGAGATGCAGAACTCATGAATACAGACAGCCAACTGATGTCTATCCCAGCTGTCTCTCCTGAGCCCTAAGCACGTATATGCAGAAGCAGACCCAACCTGTCCATTTAGGTAATCGATTGACATCTGAAATCCTACACACCCATAACTAAACTGATCTTCTCCTTCATATCTGCTCCAAAAAGAAAAAAATCGACCTAATTAAGAGCAACTACAATGTTCTTCGTAGTTACTCAGGATACAGAAGTCAGAATCACTTTGACTCTCTCACATTGCACGACCATCATTAGCATATCCTATGGGGCTGCATTCTAAATGCAATCTAAATCATGCTTCTTGACACCTGAGTTGCCGTTCCCCTGGTTTTCACTATTCTGTTCTCTCCCCTCTGTCAGTGCTGCAGTCCCCACGGTGACATCTGTTCCCACCCTGGCTTTACAGTGCGTACACCACAGTCACCAGAATGACCCTTTACAAGTGTCAACCAAATCATGTAATTCCTCTACTCAAAACCGCCGATCATCCCTCATTTTACTTTATAGTAAAATCCAAGGATCTTCTAAGAGACTAAATGTTACACGATTCGATCTCACCTCTGACCACACCGCTTCCTCGCTCCCATCATTCCACCAGTATGACATTGTTATGCTGTCAGGATTTCTTGTAGCTGCACAGACTGTTCTTTCTCCATGAACTACCTGCATCACTCTCTCCGAGTCTGTACTAAAATGTCTTTTTCTTAACTAGGCCTCTTCTGAACACAATTTGTAAACCTCTTCACTCCTTCCTTACGCTGCCCTTGTTTTCTAGTTTTCATAGCCTCCGATGTGACGGAGTAACACTGCACATCCATCAGGCTCTTTCTTGTCTTCTGGATTTCTTTGCCAAGAATGTAAGCTCACAATGTCAGATAGCTTCTTCCTGATGCATTTCAGGTGTCTAGAACAGTATGCGGCAGAAAAAAAAAGGGCTCCAAATACATCTGTTGATTGAATATATCTCTAGAAAAATACAACACGCAGAGCTTTCCAAAACCATTACCACAACAAAAGTGGCTTAAAGCCTCAGCACCCCTGCCTTCACACCGCACAAATTTTATGCTACCCATTCTCCTGTAATCTTCACAAATGGGGACCCACGCATCACTAGTCAGTTCACGTTGTTCTTTTTGAAGCATTTTCTTAACCATGTTTGCTAAAAACAAATATTTAGTCTTCAATAGCTGTAGTTCCTACACACATGGATTCAACCAATCACAGATTAAAAATATAGTATTATAGAAAAATATGGCTTGTGTATTAAAATAGGTATAAAATTATTTTTCTTGTCATCATTTCCTAAACAATAAGGTATAACAACTATTCACATGGCATTCAGTTTGTATTAGGTATTACAAAAATCCTAATGATAATGTAAGGTATCCAGGATGGTGTAAGTTACATACAAATACATAATTTTTTGCATAAGGGACATGAGCATATGTGTATTTTCAACAAGTACAGAGGAATGACTATACAGTTTTTTATTGGAAAAACAAGGAATTAAATAGCTAATTTGTAATATTTAAAGATAATTTTATTATTATCCATGAATATATGGATTTTTCTCTTGCAAGCAACTGCATAAGTTTTTAACAAAGCTTCTTAATCCATTTTCTTAAGGATGTAGGGGAATTTTAAGAAAGTTTAGGACCCTGCTGTGTTTGATTTTATATCCTCTCTTATTACTCATCACTTTAAAGGCACATTACAAAGACCAGAGTGTGGGCTCCCTGAGGGTAAAGGGAGGTTTTTCTCACACTTGGGTCACTAATTCCTATCACTACATCCAGCTCTTGTTGTAGATGCCCAGTGCAAGCTGTTAAGCCAAAGTTAGAGCATCAAACTCATTTGTTAAAAACCCGAGAGCACGGTCTCACTCCAGAGGCAAAATCTCATATAAAGAAAAAGTATTCTGAAGTTGCAAGCCTACTAGGAAATCTTTACCCAGAGTACTAGAACAATCCTAGTGAGTTACACCCAGGGACTAGGCAAACACTGGATCTTTTTTTTTTTTTTTGAGAAAAAAAAGCAGACGCAGGTTTTCTGCTTATGTGACAACCTCAACTCTATAAACAAAATGAATACAATTAGAAGTAAAATAAAGAAGTAAAACATTATCTTACTTTTCCTCTTCCTTATCTAAAGGCAACATTTCCTAAAGCTCACTTATTGAAACAGTGTGGGTACAATAAAACCAGGAATTAGGTTTTTTTTAAAACAAAATTGACAAACACTTAACGATACTAGCTAAAAGACTCAAAATCAGAAATAAAAGAGGAGAAAAATTACAAGAATCATGAGAGGAGCGGGTACTATGAGGCTCAGAGACTGCTATGAAATACCACAAAAGACATCAGAAATCACACAAGGAAAGGGATAGCCTATGAGGAATTCATAGACATCTCTAGGCTGCTAATCTAAATTATTTTAAAAAATCAGAACAGGCCAATAATGAATAAGAAGATTAAATCTGTAATTAAAAGTCTACTATCAAAGAAAAGTCTAAGACCAGCCATCTTCAGAAATGAATCCTACAAATTACTTAAGGAAAAATTAATAACAATCTTTCTCAAACACTGCCAGAAACAGAGGAGGAAGGAGTACTTGCAAATTCATCCAATGAAATCTGCATTAGCCTCCACCAAAGCCAAACAAAGACACAAAAAAGAGACAGAAAGAAAACTACACACCCATGTAACTGATTAACATAGATGCAAAGATCCTCAAAAATACTAACACATAAAATATGTATTCAAGCTACATAAAAACCATCATTCAATATGATTAAGTTGAATTTGCCCTAGGATGCATCGCTGGTTCAACATACGCAAATCAATATATGATCACATCAAACAGAATAAAAGACAAAGAACATGACCATCTCAACGAATGAAAAGAAGTCTTTGAAAAAATACAAACATCCTCTCATGATTTAAAAAGAAACTTTCAATAAACTCGGTATAGAAGGAATATAACGCAACAAAATAAATGTCATATATGACAAACTCACAGCTAACATCATACTTGATGAAGTGCTCAAATCATTTCCTACAAGGACAGGAACACAACAGATGCCCAATCTCACCACTTCTGCTCCGCATAGTATGGAAGTCCTGGCCACATGGTGAAAGAAAGAGAAAGCATCCAGATAGAAGACAATGTAGCCTAATTGCTCTGCTTGCTGATGATGTGATATTCTATAGAGAAAAAAATTTTAAATTCTGCACAATTACTAGAGCTAATCAATGAATTTAGACAATTTGAAAGATATAAATCAACATACAAAAGTCAGTAGTTTTTATATACTAAATATAAATCGAAAGATTAAGATAACAATATCATTTATGGTAGCAAAAAATAAAATACTTAGGCGTCAATTTGGGGAATTAAGTGAAAGATCAGTATACTTATTACGTGTTGTTATTTGCAACAGCATAGGTGATTCTAAAGGACATTATGTTAAGTAGAGACCATAAAGTCTCACTGGTGGAATCTACAGCAATGGAGCTAATGACAGCAGAGGGTTGAATTGTGGATACCGGACACTGTGATGAGGGGATGGATGGGGCAGGAGAGATGCTGACCAGTGGGTACAAGCTAATAGAAAGGACTTACAATGCTTAATACAATGTTACACAATATGTCTATTATAGTTAATAATAATGTACTGCATATTTCAAAGGAGATGTTTAAATAATATTTTTACCAATAATGATGACAAATATTTCACATATACTAACTAGTCTGACTTTATTTTTCCAAAACATATACATGTATTAAAACATCACCTGAGACTCCATAAATATATCTCATTATTTTTGGTCAGGTAACATAAAACTTTTTTTTTTAAAAAAAGCCTAACTATATAGATAACAAATGAGGCAAGTATTGAGTGAGATAGTTTTTAGGCATAGACTAAAAACATTATCATAATTTATTTGCTGTTATTTTTAAATCAGAGTAATTTTTTCATTCCTATACATTTTCTTTTTATCATGAACTCTTTGAGAACAAGAAACAACTTTGGACTAGGATTCAGAAGTCTTACATTTTAAGATATAAAGCATTTGAACGAAAATGGGGCCACCTACAGTCAATAATGCTCAGTGACATGGCCAAGCACAAAAGACGGACTATAGATGGGTGTCCCTCTTATGAATTGCACAAAAGTAATGACATAAAAAGGCCCCAACATGAATGATAGGTAGAAAGAGAGACAATGAACAGATAGGAAAGAGGTGAGCCTCTGCAAAAGGGGTGGACATAGACACTGATTTCCTAAACCCATCGTTGTAATGTGTTACAGAATATGGAATTCCATGTATTTACAAAAAAGCTAATTTGTTGTCATGTGAATTTTTTTACCCCAATAAAATTATTGTTAAAAAATTTAATCTCAATTCTGCCTTCAAATAGTGGTATGATTTGAGGTACATCTCTTAAACACTTATAACTTCAGGCTCTTAGCTCTAAGGTGAAAGTATGTTCCTACATAACTGCTGCATTCCCTCAGGGTCTAAATTCAACCATAATCATTGTAAACGTCTACAATTTGCCACTGTAAAGCAATTTACAAATACAATTTTTAAAGGATTCAAACTCCCCAGGGGGGGAAAACCACCTAAATTCATTAGGTCTCCTAGGAATTCTGCTTCCTCTCCATGTAATCACAAGTGAAGGCAGCCTGAAGGATAGAGAAGAACAACACATCATCATTACCTTGATTAAATAGAGGAAAACTCAGAGCTGGCTAGCTACTGTAGAAACCACAAATTAAAACTTGCTTGTGCACATTCTTACTCCACAGACTTTTCCGACAAGCATGTTCCCAGCGTGTGTTGATCATCTTGAACAGATAAAGGAAATGTGTCTATTTCAGTTATTATTAGTTGCATCGGTCAGTTCTTGGCTGCAAGCAAGAAAAGCGAGTTCTGCTTTCCAAAGCAAAAAGGAAAAGATTTAGAAGGACAGTGACTTCTTTAGGATTAGCCTTGAAGGCCAAACAGACATCCATAGAAATGTGGAGGCTGCCCAGCTTTGTAGGTATCAGTGCCTACAAGAAAAAGAACTTTTCCTTGAGACACCTCTGCCAGTTTGACTGCAAAACTCACGAGTTAAAGCGTTTGCCTACTAAGCGGTTAGGTGAGTGCTAAGTACATGAGTTTGATTCCCCAGCACCACATAAAGTGGGCATGGTGGCACACACCTGTAATACCAGCCCTCGGGAAGCTGATACAGGAGGATTGCTTTAAATTCAAGGCTAGCTTGGGCTCTACAGCAGGTTCACGACCAGCCTGGGCTACCGAGTGAGACCCTGTCTTAAAAAAAAAAATCTATCTTTGCACCATCATTTGTAGAGTTCCAGAAGCAAGCACTTCCCATGCCTCCCTGACCCAAGGATTCAGAACCTCAGATTAGAGACGACAGGAGGGGTCTGCCCTTAGGGGGCGCACATCATCGCTCCTCATAACAACATTACCACTTCTGAGTTGTTTGTCTCCTATAGAAAGGGCAAGAATTCATTTTGAACTATAATTATACATTCAATCTGGTTGGATAATTTTAGCTTTATCTGGGCTCCAACAAGAAAGCAAATAAAACAATTAGGGAATTCATTGCTTCACATCAAGAAAATCAGAGATGGGAGGTCTCCGAGGTGAAGCAATATTAACAGGGATCCACGCTTTTTCAAATGAAGTGTTTTATTTTTCTGGATCCTACCCTTTCTCATTGTCTGCTTTATTTCTCCTGGAACAGACGAAATTTCCTGTTTTCCTATATGCTACTTTTTCTCATGTCCTCTTTACTGACACTCCCTCACTCCCACAAACTTCTGGCACAAAATGCTAGAGAACAAGAATATTATCTTCCTTTGAAATAATGACTCCACTTAAGAAAAATCCATTCAAATGTAAGCATATTGTGTATGTATGTGACAGAAATAAAAAAGGAAGAATTTAAGATCTTAACCCTTCCAGTCATCAACTTTTGACAGGATTTTATCATTTTCCAGTTAAAAACTTTTTCACATCGACGTTTGGGTCACAACAGAATAAAGCACAGGTGTTGCCCTGCCAACTCAATTTTTAATATCATTCTTAAGGATCACTGCTGGGAATGTTCAAATGCCTTCTTTATAAAAACATCTGCATGAATTCCCCCACAATGCAATGGAGGCAGGCAACTAAATCAAATGAAACACAAACACACTACAAACAGCAGAGCTGTCTCCTTCCACAAAGTGACTATGGAATACTTGACCAAGTCAACTCTGACTCATTGAATTTTATCACCCAATCTACAAAGACACTCCCTGGAGCATGTGTCTCTCACCCATATGTTCTGTTGGCACTTTCTTCCTGACCCTCTCTAGTGTTGACTGGCATCTCTCCTCTACACTATTTCGGTGCCAACTCAATACCAATCCAGCAACAAAGTGACATTAAACAGGAATGATACTTGATGGCACTCTAAAAATGGAGATGAGAATCTTCATTAATTTAGAAAACCCACTACGTATTAACATTTTCTGCAATGATTTCACTCCCTGATTCAACAAGCACTCATAGATAGCTATGTTATTCAGGGCGCATTTTTTCCCCTCTGGCTAAAAGCAAATGTTTTTTCTTTCATACTCAGGCTCTAAACGTTAAAGACATAAGCTCAGATCAAGGAAAGAGAAGCTCAGTGCAAACTTAAATGCAGGAAAAGACACTTCTCTTTCATTCAGTTAATTGCATACTCTTAGGTAGCACACATGTGGCAAAGGGACTGTGGTAAGACAGATGACACTGTGGAAAAAGGCTGCTCCCCTGTTGCAACATGGAAAGACGCCCTGTCAGCTGCCCATGTCTGTTTACGGACCATGTCTTTGCCAGGGCTGAACTGGGAAGTGTTTAAAATAAGAGTATGTAAGCACAGTACCCTGGGGTCAATACATCTTCACTCAAACACAAGCTTTTTGATAATTATGAAGATGAGAGAGAAAGAGAGAGGGGGGGGGAGACCAGAGGGGAAAAATTAGAGGAATGTGCTTTACTGAATTGGCAAAAAGACAAGAACTTTAAGAAATCTTTTACACCATAATATATTGTCACATTATTAAAACTAATAAATGGAGACAAAAGCCCAGTGTGGTGGGTCATAATTGAATCATTTAAAATAAGGCTTGAAGAATAAGGATACGCATGTGTTTCTATGTGCGGCGGCTGCCCTTAGTGTCAGATTTGATGTGTTACATTATGTGGCTGCCTGTATGTAATTCATGCCTCACAGCAAGACAAGTCTTTTTCTGTCAGAAACCAAATGCACGATTGCTTATTTTTAACATAAATGTGCCACTTGGCACCTGTATTTAAATTGGGTATTACACTTGTGTGGATTCAACAACCTGATTATTTTTAGATATACATTTAAGGTAAAAAGTCATCTGGGTATATTTAGAGTGGCTGGCAGCTACAGTTCAACAATCACAGGCAGCATTCCGGCATTTGACTGGGGAAGATACAGCTTTCAAAGGGCAAGAGGTTGGTGGCAGTAGGTCCCTAAGAACTGCCACAGGAAATCACTGACTCCTGAAAACGACCAGTGTCTTGACACTCCTGGACGTGTTCCCAGACTCCTTGGCTAAAGCAGCTAAAGCATAATCTATGCCCTTGTTCATACATTCCCTACTGAACTCAGAAGATGGAAGCCGGGGAAGACAGTAGTGTGTTTGGTTTGATTCTCAGGGGACACAGTAATACTTTATTCATTCAGTCAGCCATCCCACGAGTATTCATTGAGCATTTACAATGTGCTCAGTACAATGGCATGAGATGGAAGCTAGAGATACAGTGGTAAAGGAAAACAAACAATCTAATATCCCATGTCTTCCGGAAGTTTATGGCTTGGTGAGTAAAATGATCAATCATATAAACACATGAGGAAATGTGATAGCGTCACTATGATAAAGCCTGCCAATGAAAAGACTACGGTACTATCAGGACATACAAGAAAAAAATCTGAGCACAGATCAAGAGGTAAAGTGGGGCTTTCACGCAGAAGAGGCAATTGAAATCAGGTCTGGTAAGTGGGTAAAAGAATAAAAGTAAAACGACTGTATTCTGGACTTGTCATATTAGAGAACCCATTTGGTATGTAACCTTCTTCATGGAGCAAGATTGTCTCAAGTCCTATCTGTTCACCTCCAAAGGCCTCTAAACCATCTGACTTCATGGAAGAGTAGTAATCTGTTGTGTGCATATACCACAATTTGTGTATCCACTGGTCTCTCGATGGGTACTTTGGTGTCTTTCATATTTTAGCTATTGTTAGTTGTGCTGCTATGAACATGAGTATACATGTATCTCTGATCTATCTATCTATATATATAGATATATCTATCTCTCTATATATAGATATAGGTATCTATATATAGAGAGATATCTATATAGTTATATAGATATAGATATAGATATATGAACATAAGTATACATATATCTCTGATCTATCTATCTATATATGTATATATCTATATCTATCTATATCTATATCTTGGAGGGTAAAAGTAACTCACTTGATATACTCAGAACAATATGTACAAAAGCTCTGCTGTGGCACCGTGCATGTTTAAATCAGTGTGGCTGGAGCAGAAATAGGGAGGACAAACTACTCCAGGATGAGCACAGAGATTGAACAAGGCCTTTTGTCTCATAAAGGCTCAACTTCTCAGCCACATAGAGAAAATTGGGACAAGCAGACTTTAAAAAAGTGGGTGACAGATGCTTAGAGAGGATAAAAGTTATGTATTTTGCTTTCTTATGCACATAAAGAAGCATGTTAGCTTCTGAAGGTGCCAACAGACTCCGCCAACGATAATGTATAAAATACATAAACAGCCCAACTGGAGACATCTTTGAGTATCATAAAGATAAACTGAAAGAAGCCATGTAAGATAAAAAGAGAGAATAGAATCTGAAAAAAAAACTTACTAGTGAAAGACTGGTGAATAATTAAGCAAATTTCTACAAGTAGATGTTGGGGGAGGAGGATTGGTGTGATTGATAGAGATGTCAGTATCAGCAAAATACAAACACCAAAACTGGACCACGTCCATCACGAGAAGGGGCAGAGACACCGTTGGGTTTGGGACATAGATACTTCATGGAGATGATGCGACACAGCAATGTTGCAAGTATATAGTGATTTACACTTGTATTACTCATTAACTTTTAATCGCATTAGATATCAAAAATAATATAAGAAAAATCAGAGAACACTTATCAATTATTCCTATTTAACTGAAAACTAGAGACAGTAAATCATTTGACCATACCAATGACTGGTCTGGGATGAAAACACATTGTGAGCTTCTGCTTCTTCACTGGTTCACAAAATTCGATCATTCTGAACCAATGTTTGTGACTTTGCCTGTCACCTCATTGTCATTTACTTAACATTCCCCTTTCACTTGACTTTTTTTCAGAAATATTTACAAGGAGACTTTCTATTGGTCCCATAAATGAAAAGTAACTACCATTTATCACAAATTGGAAGTGTCTTACTTACTTATTTGTTGCTGTGACAGAATATCTGACATGAACAATTATGGGAGGAAATTTTTATTTTTGCTCACAGTCTCAGGCATTCTCCATCCATCCATTCATGGATGGCTGACCAGGATGGAAGCACACAGAGGACCTCTGCAAAGCATCATGGAGACAAAGTCTAGGAGGAAGGGTGGAGCTAGAATATACCCTTCCAGGTCATCTCCCATTGACCTGCCTCTTCCAGGTCAAACCTCAGTGTTCAGTCCTTTCCAGCTCACCCACCCAGTAATGTCCTTTATGCCTGTAATCTACTACACACCTCCAATCCTATGATTAAGCCGATAATCAATAATCTACCCCATACTCATAATCCAGCCCTTCTGTCCAGGCCTCAACCCCTAACAGCAAATGGTTCCATAGACAACCCATAATTTACAAATACATGGGTTTTTTTGAGGGGACATTCCAGATCCAAACCACAATAAAACTATAACTATAAAACAAACTATAAAAGCAGGCACTTTCCAAAAAAAAAATTCTAGTTACTCTTGACTTTGAAAGAACATTTCTTTGTAGAAATAGGTGAACTTTCACAAATCATATCCATGAAAAATTAGCAAGTATTATGAAGGTTTTGTTTTATTAAAAAATGTTGCTGAGGATGTGGCGAAACAGAAACTCTCAGATGCTCCTGGTAGCTGGGAGTATAATTTAGCACAATCACTTTGGTGTATTTACAATGTGTGTGTGTGTATTATACATATTATAGTACATATATAAATATACAAATAATATCTCTATATTATGTATACAGTGTGTATTTATATGCATCATCTAGAACATAGAAATTCTACTTCTAAATATATACTTTAGAGAACGGTCAATATCTTTATAAAGAATATATAAAGAATGGGAAACACCTCAAAATGTAGAGCCCAAATGTGGAAAAATGATTACAAATGAGAAGTAATCAAACAACAGTCTGAACTGCAATGGAGCCTTATTTATAGACACTGAAATCTGAATCTCACATTGTTTTACATGTCATGAAATATTAATCTTCTTTAGACATTTTCAACCTTTTAAAATGTTAAATTCACTTTTGGCTCACTATGTATATATAACAGGTGACAGAATGGATTCTGAACTCCTGAGTTCTAAACCTTACTGACCATGCCCTAACAGGACTCACCTTTACACGAATAAGGAGAAATGTACAACTGTAGCATGTTCGCTGTGAGTGTGCTTCTGATAGGAGTGTTAATTTGTACATTCAGCAGCAGACCCAGAAGCAAAGATTTGAGTGTATATGTTTTATGTGAAAGGTGATCCTAGGGTGGGGGGATGTGAGGAAGCAGAATTGACACATGGAAAGGTAGAAGACCCGAGTACATCAACAAACTACCACCATGGAACCTGAGCAGATACTGGCAGGGAACACAACAGGACTCTCTACCAGGGCTGTAAAAACAAAAGGGTTCTCATCCACCAAATTCCAATCTGTCACTGAATGAAGCCTTCCTTAAACACTGGCATTTTTATTTGCCCTCCAAGAGTGCTGTAGGTTTGCCAGAAAAAAAACAAAAAACAAAAACCCTCCCTCCAGCACAGTCACGGGTATCCACAGCAAGCAGCCTTCCACCTGGAGAAGTGAATTTCAAGACCTTTAAGGGCAAAAGCAACACGGTCAGTGAAATAGCGAATATTTATTTATACCTGTGAACCTGAAGGTGGCTAGAATGTCATTTGCTCAAATATACACGGAGTATGATTGAAAGCTGCATTCAACGCTCAACTTTGAAAATGTGTGTTACAGTAAAAGACACGTGGCTGTCAGTGGCCTTCAGATTAGCCGCCGCTTGTTCGGAATTCGCTCGTCCTACCATCTGGGCCATTTTCCTGATGCAGGTCTGGATGTTCTCTTTTTTACCTTCAGTTGCACTGTCCTGGTTCATTTGACGTCCTGAGCTGATCCCCGATGTTGACTTTTCACAGTCATTATGACTTTGGAAAAGAGCTAGAAATTGCACGGTGCCAGATCCAGTGAACAAGGAGAACGAGGACACGCTACCGCGTTTTCACTCCTACCTTCCCATTGGTGGTATTTGACAGTAGCATTTATTTACTCCTGGTCGCATCTCAGAAAGACACACAGAGGGGACTTTGTTCAGGATGTGGGAACAGCGAATGGAATAACTGTGCTCACAGTAAGGGAGGGTGTCCAGCAGGAATTGCTGGGAATATATCTTTAACTGTAATACTTACCTTCAGTGTAAACATTCACTATATATTTGAATATCGGCTTGTATTGTACAAAAGTTCGAAGCTCCTCCATACAATTCTTCTCTACCCAGGACAATGGCACTTCTATAAACACTGGATATGAAATCCTCTACCTGAAATACTTTCAAGATTTTACATCTTTACATAGCTGGGAGTGCTAGCACATTCTGTAATTGCAGCAGTCAGGAGGCTGAGGCAGGAGGATTGCCATGAGCTCAAGGCCAGACTGGGCTACACAGTGCATTCAAAACCAGCCTGGACAATACGGTGAGACCCTATCTTTACAAAAAGTCATTGGTGAACATAAACGAGAGGTGATCCCAGGTATATCAGATAATATATTGTAAAAATAATGTTTGTATTATAATAACCACAACATACAGCTTTTGCATGCAATTTAAAGGATGCAAAATAGCAAATTTAGGAACAGCAGGTGCATTTAACAAGCAAGGAGAAAGAAAAGGAAAGTTATACACAGAACTTCAGTTTCATCTCTTGTGCTTAAAAAAAACTGAGAAAAACATTAAGTGCAAAACATCCGGATGTGATATATAAATATTCATAGTAATATTTTTATATTTGTCTGTGTGCTTGAAATTTCGTAACAAAAATAATTTTCAAAGAAATGACACAGCTTTTAAACACCTGGGTTGTTCTCGTCAAAGAAATACACTTCTGGGGCTGGAGGAATGGCTCAGCGGTTAAATCACTTGTCTAGCAAGCGCTAAGTACCCAAGTTGAATTCCCCAGCACCACATAAACCAGGTGTGGTGGCACATGCCTGTAACCCCAGCACTTGGGAGGCTGAAACAGGAAGACTGCTATGAGTCCAGGCCAGCCTGGGCTCCATAGTAAATTCAGGACCAGCCTGGGTCACAGACACCCTGTCTCAAAACAAAACAAAACAAAACAAAACAAAAAATCAAAAACAAAAAAGCATACTTCTGGAAAGAAGTGAAGTGTTATATAGAAAGCTGTAAAACCTCGAGAGTACTTAATGTGCAAGTAGTTTTCACTATCTAGTGTTTATAGAAATATTGACTTTGGTAGGGAAGGAAGGTATGGATATACAACATGTAAATAAGGTTTATGTTAACAACTTATCTGGGATGATTACAGAAAACACTTGGAAAAGTACTTTGAAAAGAGTAGGTACTACACAACATGAACTAGTGTAATTATTACCAAACAGCGGTGACATTTTGAAATGTTCAAACAATTGGTGCTAGTTGTTGAATATATATGAAAATTATTGCCTTTTCCTTTGTCAAAACAAAAGAGAATTTTCTTTTTCTTCTTTTCCCTGCTGTCATGACAGTAGGATTCTAATTTTTATAAAATTTCATGCATATTTTAATCATTTATCAAAAGCTGAAACTTTTAAAATATTGAAGGTTTTTTGTGCTTTACACATAATTATTAACAGCAGTAAAAATGCATCTAAAAACATAGTGCTTACAATAAGCCAGCAGTAGGCAAACAGCTTTAAATGCATCACTTCATATAATCCTCCATATCCTTAATACAGCCCTGTTGTATGGTTCATTTTTATTCCTACGTTGCAGGTGGGAAAATGAGGCACAGCTCAGTTAATTGGCTTACAAAGAATACAAAGACAGGGCATGAGGGCTGCAGGGTGTAACTCAGCTGCAAAACGCTTGCCTGTTATGCACGAGGCCCGGATTCTGTCCACAGCACTTAAAAAAAGTAGGACACCCTGTGACCAGGCTTTGAAATGAATCTGACTAGCACCTGATGTGAGCGTCACCTAGCGGTAAAGGTGGCACATTGTTCAAGATGGCAGATCTTTACATTTTCGCGCCATACCCGATTAGGTGACCAGACGGAGGCAGGAAGTGGGGAGGAGGGATCAAGATGTGACATTGTGATGAACTTGGCCCCGAATAATGACGTTGTGATTAACGTGGCCCCGGGACGGGGAAGATTGTGAATCCTGCCAATGAAAAAAGGCAGGGGGAGGGCCTTGCAGTCTAGGATTTAGGTCAGTACCGACCACGTTTTTGGGGTGTGTCTCTCTCTACTTGCATGTGGGAAGACCACCCCTTGGAAAAGAAAATTAAAGCCTCATATCCTGTCATCCATGCCTCCCAAGTCCATCCTGTACTTGGACAGGAAGATTTTTGCGAGCTGTTTCTGAGAAGCTGTGACTTAGTCTCTTCACTGCTTTCTCTGTTAAAGTAACTCTGCTTGGTCTGGCTGATTCACAAGGAAAGAGACCTGTCCCTGTCCAGCTCTGCTAGTGACTTGACGGATGAGTTTCAGTCAGAGGAGGAGAAGTAATACCTATCTAGAAGTTATACAATTTGAACAACATATAACTTCTAGACATACAATCATCAATGGGTACACAACACAATATTTTTACAAAGGTTATACGATACTATATACAATATGTAGAAGTTATACAAATTTCATTGCAAAAGGCAAGGAAGCATCACAGTTTATCTTAAGATTTCCTTGAATAAGTTCCCTTTACTAAATTCTGGAAAACACTTGGGTCATCAACATTTTATTGTAGTAAGATTTAATCTGTTTGCCATAATCTACTTTCATGGATATGATTTGTGAATATTCACCTGGCGAATTATACCATGCCAGGGGACTAAGATGATTTAGTATACTCCTGATCAGCACAGACTTATTAGAACATAAAAAAGGAGATTCACTTTAAGAGAGACATACTTTCTGAATATACAGGCGAGGAAAATTGGGATTACCTCCCAAGGCCTCATGGGAGTGTTGTTGGCTCTGGCAGTGCATGTGCCAGCCACCCAGGACCTTCCCTCATCATATTCTTTGCCAAACATAAGTGTTTACAGCGCCACTGTAACACCTTTATGTTAGTAACAGAAGAACAGGTGTCGGAATGGCTCAGCATAATTCCATGCTACTCTTTGAGTTTTGATTTCTGTCCTTGCCTCTCACCTAAGATAACAGGCCATTAAGCCGTCCGGTGAAGACATCAGTAAGAACAAGAAGCGTCCTGTCTAGCCAATTGCGCTGCCCTCTGAGCAAGCCTAAAATTGCTTACAACAATACCTGGTCGTTTACTACAGGAAGGCAGGTAGGGATTCCCCCTAGACTGCGCCAAGCCCCTTAGTCCAACTCTGTGTGTATCCTTATAGCTACTCATCCTGGTACAAAAGAAGGATATTGCTTAGGGCCTGGCTTTCTTCTGGTGGAGGCTCTTGACCTACATGCCCATTAAAAAGAGGAATGGATAAAGACAGTAATGGTGTATGTACATGCAGTGGAATATTTAGCAGCTATAAAGACAGATATAAAATATTTGCAAGAAAATGGGCTCACTTTGAGTCAATAATACTCAGGGAAATGGGCCAGAGAGAAAATATTAAGTATCACATTAGTGTCTTTCATATGGGTGGTGCCATATATATATATATATATATGAATATGAATATCATCTTGATATAAGATAAAGGGTAGGGAGAAGGGTAATGGACTTCTCAGAAAGGGGAAGCAGCATTGAGAGTGGGAGGGGAGAAGTGGGAAGAGTAAAAGGGAAGAAAAAAATTCCCCAAATCAGATGCAATGAACACGTAAGTGATTCTTAGTACAAACATACTGAAATAAAAATGCAAATAAGTTTTAAAAAAAGAAGACAAATCACAGTGACGCAGTTCACCTGATATCCAGCCACATTTCATGACTAACACCTGTTGTCTGATCATGGCCAAAATCAATGGGACAGAGAGGCAAACTTCTGCTTTAGGGAGGGTCCTGCAAAGTTGGTGGCAAAGGGAAAATACATGCAATCCTGTAGCCAGAAGCACACAGTAACTGGAAACAGACTAGTTCTGTTTGTTCTGGCAAAAAAAAAAAAAGAAGTCAAAGGATAAGGAGCGGATATGTACACACACTCACATATAAAATTGTAAGTATGGGAGTAATAATTTAAAGCTGGAAAAACATGAATTTTTTCATTTATATTAGCATTTATATGCAATCTACAATGTCTACATTGAGCTTGAGTGTTTTGTGCAAATACATATTGCATCAACATTACAATCTCTTCTTTGCCCCCAGTTGGCCCTCCCTCTCACTCTCAGTCTCTCTGACTCCCACTATCATACTCATCTGATTCTTACAAAATGCCTGTCGTCTGGGTTTCTCATATTAGAGGAATTATGCTGTATTTAACCTTCCTAGTTTGACTCACTTCACTAAGCATGAAGGACTCAAGTTCGACAATCATAGGCATCAAAATTATAATACACAGGGAGAAATCTCAATGTGTCCAAGTGGAGGGATTTCCACTTCTCTCCATCCCTTTCTCTACCCCTGTCAGGAGAGAAAGGGATGAAAGGTGAGTTTAGAAGCGTCTGGGAATGTGTGAATCAGTCCTCTGGGTTCTTTCTGTTTTCAAGCAACCCTGCATAGAAAGAGAGTATGTTCTGATCTGGCTTGTTCATGAAGAAAGAGACTTGTTCCTGTCCATCTGTGCTAGTTACTTGATGGGTGGATTTCAATTAGAGGTGAAGAAATACCTATACCTATATCTAATGTCAATTTCTCAGTTGGTTCC
The DNA here is from genome assembly GCA_004027205.1 of Ctenodactylus gundi. Lineage (NCBI taxonomy): Eukaryota > Metazoa > Chordata > Mammalia > Rodentia > Ctenodactylidae > Ctenodactylus > Ctenodactylus gundi. Next base: position 85,892 of record PVKB01003959.1, on the reverse strand, counting down.
ATCCTTGGAGGGGAAGATGGATGGTTTTGTCAGCTCCCTCTTAAGAGTCTGGTAATAATAATGATAATAGCACCTAATATTTATCAAATACAGCTTACATGTAAAAATCTGTCATCGTAAGTCTAAGAATTATATAAATTTTATACATAAAAAATGGATCCTCAGAAGAGGTATGTGATCTTCCCAAGGTCGCACTACTAACAAATTGAAGGGCCTGGTGTTCAATGCTCAAGTCACTGAAAGCCAAAATGCATCTGCCCTGTCCTGGCCCACATGACCTCCGTGGACAGCGGTGGTGCTGGGAATCCGGAAAACCCAGGGAAGGAAAGACAGTAAAGCCTGTTGGGCTCGTCAGATACCTCTGGTGTCTTGACGACTTTATGTCTCAGGAGTTTTGTAATCATAGAGGTTTTTTATCTTGGGTAGTTTATTAATATATTTCTGACTTTCAGTAGTCAATTAGGATCGCTCTGGTTGGTATGTCTCTGAATTTGAATTTCCATGATTTGTAAAATATACTAATTCACTAGAATATTGGCGATTTTGCTAGGAGACAAAGAAACACTGGAGTTTAATTGAAGGAATATTTATTAGTGCCCACTTTACAAATATGTCTTTCTTCTTAAATCAGCTTAGTAAAGAATACAAGTAGACACAACACCTACTGATACAGACCACTGAGGACATCTGCTCACAGACAGACACCTGGATCCTGTGAAGTTTTCTCTGGTGTTTACATGCCCCCTCCCCATCACTCTTTTTCAAATAGATGTTATTGGAGAAGAGGCTTCCGTTTATACAACTGTGGGGCTCTTGGATTTTGCCAGACTTTAGAAATTTTTCATCAGACAGAGAAACTGGGATTCTCTTTCACTTTATATAACATTAGGTGCTTTTTGGCCTTCCTGTTTTAATCTTAATGAAAATATGACATTGTATTTCTTCTTCTTTGAACCGTGAGATTAATAAAATTTATTCCTTGTGATTCTTCCATTCAAATAAGTGCCATTATCTCAAAATCTTGGTATCAGGAAACACCACAAACCTCAATTCTTTCTTGCCCTTTCCTCCACGTCACTTGTCAAACCATTATTGGAAATGAGCCCCTGACCTTTCTTCTACCACACAATTTCTAATAAAGATGCTGCCACACGGCCGTTTCCTAGTAACTAGGTTTTGCACTGAGAAGCCCGATTAAGAAAGAATCCAAGATAGGCTGGCTTTGACCAGCAGCAAAGGTAATGTGCTAGTCTTGCTTTCTTCTTCAGGTGTCTTAATTTAGATTAACAACCGATCTCAGCTTAATGTTCTTTGCGCAAAACTACTGTCCTATAGGCTCAAATTAGAGTATTTGCTTTCGAACACTATTTGCATGCTCTCTCTCTCTCACTCACACACTCTCTCTCTCAACAAAGCTTAATAATTCATAGAATGCTTCAGAGAAATAACATCACTACGTGTAGTGGAAAAACCCCAACTCTCTTGCTGAGGTTAAATGTCAGGTTTCAAAGAATTTTTAAAATAATAACCAAGGGAGGTGCTCCATCTTGCCTGTGAATTGCTCCGTAAGCAGTTTCTCGGCCACCTGAATTTGCAGAGGCACACACATACACACACACGCTCAAACACACACACACACACACACACATCCTCAAATCAGTAGCCATACAGGCAGGTGTTAGAGACCATGAGCTCCCAGATCATGAATTGGAACTGCTAAATTGCAGGCCTTAAGATCCCACGAATCTCCCACTTCCAATGCAGCAAAGGACTTCTGTATTCCTAACGTTCCTAGGAGAAGCAACATTCATTCTTTTAAAGCAGAACTTAAGTTTGTGGCAAAGAGTTCGGGATGGGTGATGCCTGTGGGTCTCCTGGAGGAGGGCCCTCTGTCCTCAGCACACTCTACCTGGAGACTTGGCATGGTTGAGCTTGCTGCTGTGTTCTGCTTGGATATTTCTGTTCTGCAGGGTATGGGAGAAGATTGGCTGCCACTGACATTCCCCCCCTGCTGGAAGTTGGGACACCTCCATCCCTTTGAGTCAATGAAACATATTCAGATGGAATAACAGTAGCATTAGCTTGAGTAGACACAGACCTGAATTTCCTACAGTGCACCCCACACCAACCTGTCTCTTTCTAATTGTGTCAGCCTTACTGAAGGTGACTCACTGGGCTGACCGCTGTGGCAATGAGATCAGACATGCAGTTGCATTTCCTTGTCATGAAAAGCACAGACTTTTCCAGAGCATCTTTTTCAATAATATGCCTAAAATTAATTCCTCAGAAATACTGCAATTCCTTTCTGGAGATATTCCATTGAATTTCTGTATTCACACATTTTGCACCTGCAGATTCAAGCAACTGCAAATAGAAACTTTTTTTGCTTTAATTGCACCTGTACTGAACATATAAATGTTTTTTCTTGTCTTCATCCCCTAAACAATGAACAGAACACTGTTTACACAGTGCTTGCACTGTATTAGGTAGTATAAGTAATCTAGAGATCATTTAAAGCACACAGGAGGTTGTGCAAAGGTTGTCCATAAACACTCCACTTATATATACAAGATACTTCAACATCTGTGCTCTTTGGTGTCGGTGGGGGTACTGGCACCGACTCAGGGACATCTGTACTTTGTAAGTTCTGGCTGCTGTTCTCCTTTTGGGGCAGCCAGCCTTACCGACACCAGCTTAGCCCTGCGGCCACCACACTAGCCAGCAATTCAGCTGCACTGGGGTTCCCTGCCTAAATGCAGCGGGCATCTGCTTCCTTTTTCTCCGTTGCTGCTAAAGGCCCCATATGTCTTATTTTATCACAGTATGTTGGCAGCCACAGGGAACTAAATAATGGCAACTGGGAAACAGATGGCGAAGTATGAAAATCCAAGTCATGTCTACCCCCGTGGTGCAGTGTGCCTTGAACCCCAGTCCTCCATTCCCTATGTGCACTATCTGTGACCCACCTGCATCACACTGGGAGCGTTAGCTATTGACAGGTTTCTTTAAGTTGTTGCACATTTTTACTTCTGTAATTTCAAAAGAAGATACTCTAAGTGCAGCATATCACTCACCAGAAATTATAAAACGGGAAATACAGCTAGTTATTAGAACACAAACGTAGTCATTGCCCCTGAAAATGACCTTCGAAACCAATAGTTGGACATACTCCCTTTTGAAGAATTCTCGTATAGAGGTTTAGAATTTAAACAGTCCTCTTTCATACATCAGTCAGCTAACTTTCACAAAGATCCTGGGAAATAAACAAAGCAGGCATAACCTTTACCAATTTAACGACAAGAAAGCAGCCACTGACTCCAAGAAATCTTGGTGTTTCTTTTTAAGGCCCATATTCTCTAATTTTTTCACAGTTCAAGTGCGACTTTTCCAAGATTGTTTGTGCTGCAAGAGTTTAAAATTCCAGATTTTCAGATGGACCTGATGAGGGAGCAGTTGACCTGGACATCAAATAGAACTAGCCACCAAGTGTCAAGCCAACCTGCTCACCTGCTTTCCACATAGGCCCACCGCCATAGGACAAGCCTGTAGCTAAGGTGTGCACAACAGCACATCAGCCTCAGGGAAGCAGGGGAATCCAGTTCACTGGCAGGAAAGGGACAGAAGGAAAAATGTATTATTAAAGAAATCAGGGTAAAAGAATGCTATTTTTGCCCTATCCTCTGAGAAGCCACACAAACACTCAATTATTGAGAGAATAAGTATGAGCTTTATCCTCTTTGTTTGTTTGTTTTGGTTTTTGTTTCAGATAGAGTCTATAGTCCAGCAGGTTGGTCCTAAAAACTCACTATGGCACCCAGACTGAACTTGAACTCTCAAAAATAAATAAAGTGTTGGGAAAAGTGGTTATCTGCATATAGGACAATGATCTACATTCTTTTATCCTATAATGAAATTATATTGATATGTTAGTATCAGTTATTTCTGGATAGCCAATAAATAAATGAAAAGTGCAAGATCTCTGGCTGTTTGAGTAATACAAATCAACGCAACACAGATCTCACTGTGGAAACCAGCATGGACCTTTCCGAAAAAAATAAAGATAAAAGTTCCATTTGACCCAACTATACCTCTTCTGATGTCTTTCAAAAGAGCTAAAGAAGTCATACTACAGAGATACACACATACCCCTGTTTATAACAGCAAAACTCGTAACAGCTAAATGTAGGAAGCAGTCTACGTGTTCACCAACAGACAGATGAAGGTGATGTGGTATACATGCACAACAGACTGCCACAACGTCATAAAGAGTCATTTTTAGAAAAGCTAATGCACCCGGAGACCACTGTACTAAGCAAAATAAATCAGATATGAATGTTTCTTTTCTATGAGAAACTCAAAATACAAACAGTTAAAACAGCAAAAGTAAAGAGGGATTGTAAGGAGCAAGAAGACAGAGCTTGTGGAGATGAGAAGATCTGAGAAGCAAAGAGAGGGTGGAAAAGGGAATTTAATTCAGATGTAAAATGTATATATGTCAATCCCTAAGTTGGATATAATTGCTGTGTACTGCAAAAATACACTAATAAAAATAATAGGTATGAGGAAATGCCCAAAAGTAAAACATTCAGGTATCAGGGAATACGGTAAAACCAACAAGAGCTTTCTTTTCAAACTGTAGCTAGACGCCTAATGGAGTCATCAAAGCCAGAGAGGTCACTTGGGGATAGCTTTTAAAAGAGTATATTTTAACTTGTGCATTTAAATAGGCCAATCAAAGTGCAGAAATTAAGTATAGAAAGAGTACTGGCCATCAAGTTCAAAGATGTTTATATTTGATCAAATGAGTGTTACAATCATAGTCTAGAAAATTTAACTTTTCCTTTGTGTGGCATAGGTGAAATTCAGTAAAGAAAATGCTCAACGAAGCATAATTTTTATTTGAAAATTATTGTCCCAAAATTAAGAAGGATCTGCGAGTTTTCTTGCTTACTTTTTACAATGCTTACCAACGCTTACTTGGTGCTTCCTACACGTAAGACCTCGTACACCATTTGACAAAATATGTTGGTATGGATTCCTTGGTCATATGATGCTGGCAAAAAATAAAACACCACAAAATGGGCCACCTGAAACATATCCTGCTACAGATGCCTAGCCTAGAGCATGTATTTCCTTTTGCTTTCCTAGGCAAAATTCTTAGAGGCCAACTCAAATGCTGCTGCTTCTGCGAAGCTTTGGGAATTGTTCTTGTTTGGTGTTAATCAAATGCTTGTTCCTATATCGCTTTATCCACTCAGGTACTTTGCATTATGGCTGTCTGAACAATGGAGTCTGTGAATAATTTTTCTTATCTGTCTCTGAGACTTACCAACATGTACTGTAGGTACTTAGTAAGTGTTTATCAAATATAAAACTTATGCATCTTTGTGTTAGGGATAGGTTTATCATAGCTTTAAAATAAGAGGGATTTTCAAAGCTGAAAAGAAAAATTTAAGCCCAGAAATGTTCATGCATTGTCTTCCCTCCCTAAACTTCTGGTCTATAACAAGAAGAAAATGAGATATAGAGGAAAATGAAAACATGAAAAGCTGAGTCCATGATCTTCCCATCCCTGCTACAATTGAACCCAAGACCTGCCCTGTCCTTGCTTAGTTGACTATCCAAGCCTAAATTATTGAAACAAAATAATGTTTTTGAGAAGAATATTTCATCATATTCCTTTGCAACATGTTGTGCTCCGCCTCTGCGAAACTTTCTCTTGAACGGTTTCCACCTTCTACTTCTCTGTTACTGGGCCTGCCAACAGCAGCCACTCCAAGGCCATCTCTGTAGTCCTCTCTTTTTTCATGTTTGTGCCTGAACCTTAAGATCAATGCATCTGAAATCAACAATAGAAATCTCACATGTGTAAAAACAAACCACCCCTGAGTTTAGGTTTATGACCATAATTGTTCTATTCTCAGCTGCCATAGACACCTCAAATGAAATGTTCAACCTGACCTAAAACAGTGACCTCGGATGCTTCTGACACCATTCAAAAATAATTTAAGACGGAACCTAGACCTAAGTGTAAAACCTAAAAGTTTAAGGGTTTTAAGGTAAAACATAGGAGAATATCATTCAGAACTTGGAAAGTAGTTTTCTTTAGTTGCTGTTTATTTTGGTTGTCATGGGAATTGAATCCAGAGCCTGATGCGTGTTAAACAAGCTCTACCAATAAACTACTTTTAATTTTTGGTCAGCCTTTCTCATTTTATTTTTTATTTTGACACAGGGTCTTATTATGTTGACTAAGCTGGCCTCAAACTTGTAATTCTCCTGCCTTGCCTAAGTTACTTTTCATCACTGTGACTACATACCTTACATGCACAAATTATGGGAGGAAAGATTTATTTTAAGCTTAAGATCTCAGAAGATCATGGTTCATTCACGGGCGACCAGCAACAGTGAAAGTACACGGTAGAGGCAGAGGTAGAGGGTGCTCCTCACAGCATTTGCCAACAGGAAGTCAGGTTCCAGAGGAAGAGAGAAAGTAGCAAATAATCTTTCAGGTTACCTCAATCTGCTCTTTTTGGGTCTTGCCTCAATGTTCCATCTTTCTAGGGTTAAGGCCCTAATCCACCAATCACATGCCTGTCTTCCACCACACACCTATAACCCACCACACAGTCATAATCCACCCCTCCTAGACCAGGATCCCAACTCCTAGCAGCACAAGATACCAATGACAATCCATAACATTCAAATACACGAGATTTTTGAGTGGCATTCCAGATCAAAACCACAATATGTCCTATGTGTCCAAGCAGCTAGGATGACAGACCTGTGCCACTGTTCCCAGCTGGGATGACAAAACAAAGAAGTCAATATGTACAAAAATGCAAGACTTGAAAAAGTAAAACACTTATGTTCACAAAACAGATATAATTAAAGCAAGAAAAAATGAATTAAAATTTCTCACATACATTGAAAGAAATTATCCATAAGGCATATATCTGATACGACCTTACACAAATAACTATCAATAATTTAACCATAAATAGGCGAGGAACAAATAATTGAAACACTTGAACAGTATTTCACAGAGAAAAATAACAAATAACAATTAAGCACATGAAAAGATTTCCAAAATCATTATTCATCCAGAAGAAAAATTAAGTGTTAATAAAACAGCACTACACAGCCTCTTGATTAAAACGAAGACTGATGTTAACAAATGTAGGCTAAAATGTAGCACATTAAAAACTTACATATATTTTAGACAAAAGTAAACAATTGTAAAATCAATTTGGAAATTTATTTTCAAATTTCTTTAAAAGTTAAACATGCCTTTAACCTTTGAAGCAATAACTTACTTCTAACTATTTACTTAGGAATTAAAAGCATTTTTATATGCAAAGACCTATGTGAGAATGTTCATCTCAGTCTTATTCATAATAGTCCTAAACTATCAACCTATCCCAACTATCTACCAATAGGAAAAAAGATAAGGAAATTTTGGTATACCCTTATAACAGGAGAAAAGAAACAAACTACTTTTTATAATAAATGATTGAATATCACAGACAGTATGCTTCAAAGGGATAAAAGATCACATCACCGAGTTCCATTGACATGAAGTTTAAATATATGTGAAACAAATCTTGGCCAACAAATACTAGAGGAAGAAGCATTGTTTAAGCAGGAACGTCTGGGGAGAAGCACAAGAGTGTTTTCTGGAAGACGGAAATGTCCTACAAGTTGCTGTGGCAGTGGATCACAACTACATGCAAATCTCCCATTGTTTACAGAATTGTTGACTAGCTTAGCGCACTTTTTCTAAGTTGTACCTCAGTAAAACTTACTTAAGCAAAAGGGTGCATTCATAGAATGAAATGATATTCTGTAGTATGAATTAATTTTTTTCCACCTTTTATGACTTGCAGTCGGTAGAAGAGAATTGACGACCTAGGAAACTCAGCAGAGGTGAGAACTCAAAATCGTAGCGCTGGAAAGCACACTGCGTGCTCAGAGTTTTCTACTCTCCCCAGGCTTCCTCCCATTACTTCAGCCACTTCCAGCTTTCTCTTCTACGGGGTTATCCGTAGCTACCAATTTATCTCTTGAGCAGAGGCCAGAGGTGTGAGTCAAAATTCTACACCCAGAATCAGTGCATTTCAACATCTATAAAGAATATCTTTCAAACAGCCCTTAAAATGCAATAGTGATGATCAAGATAGGAAAATAGTCATCAGCAGGCAGAAGTATGGATGAAACAAGAGTGCCAGAGTGGTGGCAATCACCAAAGGCAGGGATGGGCTCCTGGTTGATGATATTAATGGCTTATTTAGAATATGCTTTAAATTTCCATTTAAGAAGATTTACAAATGCATACGGTAACCACAGAACATCTTGAGTACTACAGATCTCTCTTGTCCACATTTCACTAATATTCAGGGTAAACAGATAAAATATTTCCATATCTCTGGTGTTCACCTACTATGACATTAATTGTAAATGCAAAAGAAAATCCGAGGGGAAACAGGATGCGTAAATCAGCAGCTATCTAATTACATTTCATATTTGTTTAAAATCTTTTGGGATTTTAAGTCCTTTAAGGAAAAAGATGAAACCTTCTTTCTTCTCTCCCTTGTCTTCAGTTTTATCTCACTTGGAATCAGGAATTTGGGATACTGAGAATCTATGTGCCAAAACCTAAAATTTTGCCTCCAGAAAATATATTCTTTGGATTCCCCAAAGTGTTTATTTTTTTCATCATTTTTCTTTTAAAACTCAAATGCTGTTGGGCATAGTGACATTTGAAGTAAGGATTGCTTAACAACCTATGGAGGATGAAATCAGAGAGGAAAGGAAGGAAACTTCAAAGCCGGTGCTGTCCTGAAAGGGCACAAATCCTTGCATGTGTCACTGCTGTATGTATACTGGCCCTGGATGCAGACGGTGATGACAGCGCTATATTGTGATAGCCCATATAAAGGCCACATGAGAAGGAAGGTGATATCACTGGTTTCATTTCCCTAGTGTACAATCTGTCTGCATCTACTTCATCTGAAGTAAACATCCCGTAAGCAACATCAAGCACAGTAACGACCAAGGTCAGGAAACTCTGAAGTACTATTAGTCAAAGAAAAGAAAAAATTGAAGAAACACAATCTTATTTTTGGCGAATGACTTGTGATGACAAGAAAGAGAAAAGTGTGGTCTCTGAGAGTAAGTGGCTGAGTTCGTAGCAGCGGCGTCACCACGGACGCCTCTTAACGATGGCGGTACCTAGCCAAACAGTCCCTAACAGGCAGAAGACACCAAAGTCGCAGAGTGACTCTGAAAGGGCGACTGTGGGCTGCTTTTCCAGGTACTCGGAAAAATCAAGAGAGCAGTAAGAACCAGACGATGAAAATGACAACTCTGCTCAATGACAGGGACACAAGGACACAAAGACCATGAACCACAAAAGGAAAGTGGCTCACGGTGCATACAGGTGCAGGAGCTTTCTTTTCTATCTTCCAGCAGAAACCAGCCCTCAAAATTTAGAATTCCGCCACATCAGAAGCATCCAGTAGTGACCAAAATGTATTCTAACTTGCTTCACTTCATTCTTATGAGCATTAATCCAGCTTTTCATTTATATTTTGCGGACACTAGACTGAGGTTCAAAGTCATAACGACAGGTCATGCTGAGCAAAAGCAGTAGTCTGATCCCTGTTCTAAATTCCCAGGGGGCCTTTACCATGTATGTGACTCAACAGCCTGGAGAGCTTGCCACACTCCTTTTCAATTGGCTCGTCCTGTGACCAGTCTATCCCCAACTTGATTTTTTGGGCTTTCCCTTTGTGTCATAGTCACCCCGGCCGGAAGTTTCACGCACGTGGTCAGTAGAACCCAACTGCAGAGGTTCAATCCTAGCTGCACAAATTACTGTGAGACGTTTGGCTCATAACTTAAACGTGTATGGTTTCTGCTTCCTTCTTTGTAAAAGGATAACAACATAGCGCCTGTAGTGCTTAAAACAGAATCCATCCTATACTGAAAATTCAGTTCAAGTGTGCTGTTCTGATCGTGCTCCCTCCTGTCACACCTCATAGCCTTCATTGACTGGATCCTCTGCTGTGCCCATCTCTTCTTTTGTGGCCTCCTTCTTCTTCTGCCTCGACTGCTTCCTCTAAACTCTCTCAACAACTTATTCTCTTCTTTCTCGTGTGCCTGCAGTGTCTGGTGACTACAGCTACTCATGCCTAGGACAGGCCTAGGGCTCCTCCTTGGCTCCTGCTGCCCTGACGCTCAGTGGGCTGCTCAAGGTCCTGTCACTTCCTGGGGGTACAAAGTTCAAAAATGCATTCTGTGAAAGTATTTCAGAGTGGACAGCAGGAGGTCTCTGCTGAGGGATTGCAGAAGTCAGAGAAGGTAGATTTATAGCAGATGCCGTTTCCTTAGAGGCCAAGGACCCTGGCATGCCTCGGGAATGCTAATGAGCTTTCTCCTAAGCTTCCATCCTTACGTGCTTGCTTGGATGCTGATGAAATCTATGCCAGCCAGGATTTCAGTCTAATTAAAAGCACATTGGCCTGCTTTATTTGCATTTGCTCTGCCCCTTCCCGTATACCCAGGCTAGAAAAATGTAGTTTTCCTTTGAATTAGGTCTCATCTGCTTAGAACAGATCTTAGTCCACGGTCACACACACAAACACACATGCTCTTCCGCAGGTTCTTTATAATTGCCTTAGGACTACAACATCTTTGATGACCCAGACCTTAGAAGATTAAAGAGGCAGCCATGTCCAAAAGGACTTTATAAGTTATCTTTATTCAAATAATTCTTCAAGAAAATAACATAATTGCTTTTAAAGAGATAAAACATCTTAAAAGTAAAACTGTCTCCCCAGCTCACTCCCTGTATGCACAGTATGGAGGCTTTTACAGTACAAATTGTTGAAATTCACTCAGCGCCTTCTGCATCTTATTGCAGGAATTGCAAAAATCAAGATGCAGAGAAAATGGCAAGTCTGAAAGAAGATAAGGAGAGACAGGACCAGCAGAATGAGTCAGTGTTCCTGCTAACGCCGTGTGTAGTCTTGCCTCGTACAGTGGAATGTGGAAATGCAACACACTAGCACCAAATCATCTAGTTATTTTTTCTCTTTCACAAAATGGCGGTGTATATCCATAACCATCAACAATTAAATTATAGGTTCCCCAAGCCAAACAAAATATATCTCTTGTGCACCCCTCCTCCCACCACACCAAGTCCGTGTGCTTGGTTCAATGCAGAATGAGGTAACTTAACACATCTACATTTCTATCCCCCAAACAGGGGTAATTACAATAATTTATTCATAAAATGTTTGGGGAGAGTAAATATGTCAACTGCTACATGGTAAGCATTTGAATTCTGTCAATGCAGTTAGCACTATTATTCAGAATCATATGTCTACATATCTGTCTAGATCCATCTGAATGCAATATGATTGTAGTAAAATATGTTATATGGAAGCCATAATACCTAGTTTGATTTTGAAATCTTGAAAAAGGACCTCCACAATCCTCCTAGTATCAGTGAAATTTGTGACCGTGGAAACTGAGGCCAACAGGAGTCAACTGGTTTTTCAGTTTGGTAGCACATTTGACTGGCAGATTCAAGCGTCTCCTGGTCTCCCAGGTAGGCATCCAGGTGACTGGGATGGCCATGGCTACTCACTTTCACACTCACGGCATTTTGCCTGTGGCTCTCCATGCTTCCACCATGTGAAAGGTTTATAAAGGCAGTAAGCAACTCAGCCTGAAAGAAGGCTTTGGCTCTGGGTAGACTATCCATTCTGTATTCACTTTGTTATGTTTCAGGCTAAAATTGCGGTTTCCCTAACCATCTCAGTCTGTGTCACTTGAGGGTGTATTTTCAAGTTGGACCTGGCAAAAGTAAACATCCTTGAAAAATGGAATCCACACTCCAGAGTCCTAGCTGAAGCCCAACAATTTCAGTACAGTTGTACCTTGTTTGTCCAAGTGTGGTGCTGGGGTGGCAGCATGAGTATCTGTGTTAGATGGGAGTTTGTTATAAATTAAGACTCTTAGGCCTCACCTCAGACCTACTGCACTGGTTTCTCTGCCACCAGATGATTTATGTGTGCATTCAAGTTGGAGAAGCCCCCATTAGCCTGCTTATCCCTGTACTTTCCTGGAGTTTGTATGTGATCAGGGAAAGAACAATGAGGAAGAGAGACCACTTTAGATATCAGAGGGAAGGCTTTTATGATTTGATAAATCACCCAAGGGTTAAAAATATCAGAAGCCAGCCCTTAGCATGTGTTCAAGGATTCTAAAAATGTCAAAGAAACATGAAAGCTTATCCGGGACTCAGGCCCAGTTCTCTGAGAGTCGCTTTAAGCTGAGACTCTGGCTAGTGCAGGGTGCGCTGGTGTCAAGCAGGCTTGTCGCTGGGACCCACTTGCTCACCCCCAAGAAAACCAGAAGACTGCTGTGCTCATGTGCAAAAAACAAAAATAATCGAAAGCTGCTAGGAAGTACATATCATATTATTGACAGCTTGCTCACTCCCAAGGGATGATAGATAAGGCATACTTGCACAAAGGAGAAAGGAAGGAACAAAGAGCTAGAAGATAAGAAAGGGGAGGAAGGAAGAAGAAAACAACCATCACTGTCAAGATGCTTACCTGCATCTCCTATTTCCAGCTATTGAAAAGCCAGTGCATCTATGAGCTACTCTGAGCTACTCAAAAGCAAGAAAGAAGCATCCTGTGAATAAAACTCTTGGAGGTGACTCAGGAGAGACATGGGGTATTTTGGTGCAAAGACTGGCTTCCCGTTCTACCAGACTTGCATCTCTACTTGTTAAGAATGCAGGCAAGCAGTTTTTACCTATGTATTTAGTGAGACTGTTTGCTTCCAGCCTAAGTCCGGGCAAGAAAAGGGCAAATAAGGGACCACTGTGTAAATTTCACTCCCGGACTTCCATGCACTGTCCTGACAGCAAGGCTACATGTTCAAGGGAGATCCCCGTAGGCAGTTTAGCACGCGATTAGCATGCAACTAGGCATAGCTCAGTGGGCATCATTGTGAGGAAAATGCAAAAATCTCCCATTTAGAAGAAAAAAGGTTTATAAAATCAGTTGATTTAGATTTTTGGGAATTGCCTTAAATTATCTTCTAAATTCTCTCTGCTTTTGTGGGAAATGTAGATATTTCTGAGAACAGCACATACTTAAACACACACTGCCTATCTGAAGAACTCCCCTAGAGAAGAATTTATAACAATGTAGCTTAGCAGGAGCTCAACTAACCGTAGGGTGTCTGGGCTACAGGACATTGACTTCATTCTTCAAGGGCCTCAGATGTCACAGCAGCCGAAGAGCACATGTTTTAAATACCATCTATGTGTCCAGCACCATGCTCAATAATCTAAACCAAATTGTTCATAATAGCAGGAAACAGAACTATTGCATTGCATTAATTCTTTCATTCTGTGGTCAGTACAGGAGTATCCGTGTAATGCTGCTTTGGTATGGAACATATACAAAGAATATTAAAAACTAAAAACATAACATGTTCCAACTGAGAGTAATTTTTGCTTTTAACATTTGAGCCTTCAGGAACATTTTCACAGAAAGCACTGTCTCTGCAACATAAGTCATTAAACTGAGGAGAAAGCCTTTTGTCACCTCCAAGAGGGTTTCAGAATGCAGAATTTTCTCACCGAGAAACCAAGGCTCTCACTGGGAGCTGAAGAGCAGAATGGCAAGGTCCCTAAGAGCCTTGCTGCGCAGGATCTACTGCCGCATCCATCTTCTTTCCCCATTTTTACTAGTATACAATTATGTAATACACACTGAACATTGAACTCGAGTATTCTGTGCATGTACATATCGGTCTACATTACAATTCCTTCCTCTCCCCACTTTTGGCCCTTCCACACTGTCCTTCATCCCCCCCAGACTCCCACTATCACACCCATTTCATCCTATAAAATGCCTGTATCCTGGGTTTCTCATACTAGAGAGGTCATGTGATATTTAAACTTCTGAGTTTGACTCACTTTACTAAGCATGACGGTCTCAAGTTGCATGTATTTACCCACCAAAGCCTTAAAACTATCTTTTTATGGAAGAATAATATTTCATTGTGTACATAGAACACTTTTTTATCCATTGGTCTATTGGTTATTATTTTAGCTACCGTTAGTTGTGCTGCTATGAACATGGGTGTTCATGTATCTCTGCTATGTGCTGTTTTTAACTCTCTTGGAAAGATACCCAGGAGAAATACTGCTGGAATGGGATCTTTATTTTTAGCCTTTTGAGGAATCTCCATACTGCTTTTCACAGTGGTTGTACCAGTTAACAGTCCCGCACAAGGCTTCCCTTTCCCCTGGCAACCTTGCCAGCATCTACTGTTGTTCTCATTAATCACTTTTAAAGCAACTCTTCCTAAAGGTTCCTATTGAACACAAGCAAGTGATCTCACTCAGACTCCTGATGAGGAAGCACCAAGAACAGGGATGACCCCTTAATTCTGTGATAAAAAGCCTCTAAGGCCCCTTAGTGTCTCTTTAACACAGATAACTATTTTTTTTTTAAAAAAAATTTGTGTCAGCTCATTCATTTTTGATTGCTACTTCTCCACTCCTTGCACTCCTCAGGAAAAGCTCCAAAAATAAGAAATTCTGTCCCTGTTCCCTGTTTTATCTCCAATACTTAACACAGTACATAATCTATAATAGGATGTCAATAAATAAAACAAAAAAGGAACGTCTGTCAAAGCAAACTAATGCTGCAGAGAAGCTGTGTTTGCACCCAACCTCACCCAGGCTTTCTTCTATCCATACCCTCAGCGAAGTGTGGGGTCACTGGCGAATCGCCACACTTGAGCGTTATCATTCAGATAATACTGCTGCAGTTAAAGCTCAGATGCCACAAACTTTCAGTCAGGAATGACTTCCTCGAAGGATGACATTATGAACTATTTCCTAAATATGTCTAGTGTCTGGGACATATTTATGGTTTGGGGAAAGTCTAAAATGAACAGCTCTTAGGCATTATTCTAAAGCAACACCACATTCCTTTTTAGTTGGGGCCTGTGTATGTCTTCTATCCTAAAAATGATGGGAGCATCGAGGTCAGATTTCCAAGATGAGCTCTCAGATATTCCCTGGAAGCAAGAACTCAGAGTCTCTTGCTGATTTCGGATCTCAAGCAATCAGCTGGCCATCTGGCAGAGGGCATGCTAGGCAACTGGCCTATTAATGAACAAATTGGTAAGTGTTTTACTAATTCTTAAATATCTAATCAATTCTTTAAAGCCTAGAAATGAAAATATTAGGGGGTAAAATGTGCCTTAATAAATTCATCAAGAGGCTTTGAGTTTATGGTGTGGGAAGAAAACAGTTTACTCAAAAAGTTTGGGGAGTATATTCAAAAGTCAATTTGGGACTTTTTAAGTTTTATAAGTGTTAGTGATACATGAAGATTTACAAAATATGCAAATAAATATATTCCTTTGAAGACTTGGTTTTTCATTTAATAAAGTACTACTGAGAGTAATTTCTCATTTTTGGCCTCTACTTGACCTGTGGGTTTTTTTTTTTCCTGGATTCTAAATGGAAATAAATGATTTAGAAATTAACTTTTTCCTCCTCCCTGGCCCTGAGGGTCAGGTTCTGTGTGGACTGGATTATTTCTGCAGTCACAGAGGCAATTCAGTATGTTCCACAAAGCAAAGGACTTAGTGTTGCAGATAGCACCAGCAGGCTCATTGGTTCAATGACCACAGAAGGGAAGCAGAACCTTTTACCAGACGTTTTAATAACATTCTACCAGTGTGCTAAGAAGAAAAAATATATACTGGATGAACAAGACAATCAATAAAAAGAGGAGCAAAGTGAAGGATGTTCTTCAATGAATGATGAAGCTTCTCATAGTGAATGGACTGACTCCTTCAACTCTAGGCAGAAAAAAACAAGCTAAGCCTTCCAGAACAATAAGCTACTGAATTGGGAAGTTGACCGCCAGAACTCCTGTAGCATAGCCAGCCCACTGTCTTGTTTTTCTTCTTCTCTATGACTTTGAGGATAGACAGGTGACATGACAAAAAGCCAAATATTGCTACATCCACCAATAGTAAAAGAATGTGCAAGAATAGCACAACCTGACACTTACCTTGGTATTCTTGGGATCCTGGAAAACAACTAGGATATTTACTAACATCTCGGGACCTCAGTTTCTTTAGCATGTAACTGAGAATAATGATAATGACAATCTCATGAAGGTATGGTAAAAATCAAATAGAAACCTTTCATATGAATGTTTAGAATGTAGAAAGATGATGTATGTTTGGTATTATGGTAACAATGACAATGGTAACCATGATTCACCATCTTTTCAACCTTCAGTCACATACAGGCAAGAAATTGCTTTTTAATATTGGGCCATTATACACATTATATGATTGGCTCTAATTCCTCATATCCTCACTGTTTCTCTGTCTGACCTCTTTTAGCAACACACTGGGGTGTTAGAAGTGGCTTTCCTCCATATTCAGGCCTTAAGAAGCTTTGTCTATTGAGTTTGTCTTCTTGAACCCCTAACTGTGCCAAGACTAGAAGTATATTAGAATCTTTTGGTCCAAGGATTAAATAGGTATATGAAGCAGATCATTTCGCACAGAGAATCCATGTGTTTTCATTGTTATACGCTGTTGAGATTCTGTGATCATTTCCACAGTAATAATTAACTCATCCATATTCTCTATTATAAAAAATTAACATAAGCAATAAATATAATACAGAACAAAACTATAGATGTAAACGAGAAATTTTGATTAATATTGGTAGTGTATGTGAATCAGCGTGTGTGTGTATGTGCTGGTAAAAACCTACAGGAGGGCTATTCTTTTAAGTAAAAAGTTACCAGATTTGGCAAATCCACAACCTTAGTATTCAGCAGCATACATTTTGATCATTACTTAAAATGTAATCAGCCACCATATTTTAGAAAAATTCCACAAAATTAAATAAGGGGGAGATTTTCAAAGGGCCTGACACAGTTGGCAGTCAATAAATACCTACTAAACATTATTGAGTATAAACAAAAATGGCATCCTATTGAAAAGAATTACTCAAGTATTACACATATCATTTTATCTACTCCCATTTTAGCCACATCAATATTACATATATTCCTTTAACTATTGTGATTTTATAAGCAAACTGCTTATACAGGAAAATAGGGACATTTTTATAAACTTTTGAGCAAGATATGATCAAGAGCAGGCCAGCTTCTAAAGCCCAGGAGTTGTGTTTCCAATGACTAACGCAACTATCACTTCTGGTTGTATCAAACCGAAGTATTAATGCATTGAACATATATAAGAAAGTGTTTCTTCCTCTTCTGAAAGTAGCACAGATAATACAAATCAATTTTTTACATGGTTAAAATGAGAAATCAATCTGAACATCAATTTTCTCTCACAAAATATATTTGTGTGATACAGATATTCTCCAGATCAAAACTATGGAAATGGTAAATGTCAACTCAGTTCATAGAACTTCACATCTTTACGTTAGTGCTATTGCCCCTTTATTTATATTCAACTTATAACTAATAAATGTCCTACCAACAAGCATTTGGTCCACTTATCCAATTCCTTTCTATAATTCTTTCATCACATTGTTTTCATACTCAAGTACATATTTGTATGTTTACCAGATCTCAGCATCCCTCATGTTACTTAGATTAAATAGTCACAGGCTAAAATCTGTTGCTAACAAACACAGGCTGACTCTTTTCAGTTGCCACGAAGAGGTTTGCTGTTCTGAAAAGAGCAACTGTTGTCACAATGCTCTCAATTAGTATGAAGGGCATCCATTTTAGTAACCATGGTTATTTCCAAAATTCTATTAATATGAATCAGATGCCATTTCTCCTTTGTGAAGGAAAAGGAAAAGAGGTACATGCAGCCTCCTGTGCACATCTCACTTTTAACCCACAATGCCTGTTCTCCAGACGGGTATTTATACATTTCTGCATTTTCCACCTCACAAGCTGCTGCTAGCTTTTCTCTTCTGATGTTAAAAAAAATCAGTTCAAAATTGTCTTTTTCAGTCAGAAAAGATTAACAACTCAGACACACACATACGTGTTTGTATCACTCATGGCCACAGATAATAAAGCTGGCTTCCTCATAGCCCCCAGGTATCTTGGGCATCTTTACCTGTGCTCAGCCATTTGCAGGGAAGTAAGTGGGACAGAGAAGCAGATTAGAATTCGGTGTTGTGATCCCTAGGGGGCTCATCTCCCCAGGCCAAGACTTCACGCTGGTCTTTACCTTTGCACTCTGTCTCTCACCGGAGAAGTGAGGGGACTTTTATCAAATTGGCTACAACTATGGCTGTAGAACTACCCTAATTCATCATTGGGGAGTCCACATAGAGATTATGCGAGTCCCTTGTGCAGCCAGTAATCAAAAGGAAGGAAAATACAGCGTATTGGGAAAGAATTAGAAGAGCTTTATTTTTATTCTAAGTAAATTACTGAGGCACCTTTTATTTCCTATGCTAATTTCTAAAGACAGACACCAAAGCTAATATGTTTATCTGATTCAAGCGCTGTACAGTTTATTGGGGTTTATGTGGAATAACCTAAATATCCATAATCCCTTACTGATTTTAAATACTTTTATAAATTTGGTCTCATTAATATCTGACTCTTGTGACATACTCCATAGACGTGTGTAAGAAGTGGTTAGAGCGCTTTATAAGTAAGCAAATGGAGGGGCCAATGCCAAACGTTTTTCTAAGATGGACTTTCTAATTCTCACAGTAGGACTTTTTCTATCCCACCATCATTGAAACTCCCTGAAAAGAGTATTATGATGGCCTGATTGATGGCATCCAGTCCTAAAAGTTAGTATGGTAGAACCTGATATCTAATGTGATAGTATTAAGAAATGAGCCATAGAGAAAGTCAGAAGTCACGAGTGCTTCACCCTTAGGAGTGGGAGTAGTGGCCTTACTAAGGAGCACTGCCTTATCCTTTCTGCCCTATAAATAGAGCACGTTGCCAAACTGAAAGCAGCCTGCCAACCCTCATCAGACACTGAGTAAGGTGCCTTGGTTTTATCAAAAGATTTCCCAGCCCCAAGACCTATGAGCAATAAATTTGTGTGGTTTAAAATTACCCTTCCTAAGGTATTTTGGTGTTGTAACCCCAGCAAAGATATTATAAATCATATATTCACATTCTAAGGCTTTAGGAAGCCCTAACCTAAAGCAAAGACTTTAAATTGTTTAACTCAGAACTCCAATGAGGCAAGACTAGAAGAAAACAAGTATCATCTGATCAAGGACTTCTAAGCCAAATGCACAGAGTTCTTCAAATTCAAAAATAAGAAAAACTGATTAAAGCTGACCTAAAGACCTTAGCAGATAATTCACAAAAAAGATATATAGATAGAAAAATCAACATACGAAACCATGTTGCATATCCTATATCTTCATGGAAGTAAAAGTTAACCATAGTCTGGTGATAAGACATTCTGCGAAAGTCAAAGCTGTGAAGACAGTAATATTGTTACAGGCCAGCTTATCTTCCTAGCTTACCGGGGTGGAGAGACGAATAGTCCTATCACATGGGAGATTTAGGGCAGTGAACCTACTCTGTATGCTATAGTGATGAATTCATGCTACTGTACAATTGCCCAAAACATTCATGAATAAAACACTAAGAGTGAACTATAATGTAAGCTGTGTTCTTTGGGTAATAGCACTGGGTCAATGTAGATGCACCCATTATATAACCAATGTACCACTCTGGTGACAGATACTGACAGATAATGAGGAAATTTACATGCATGGGATTACAGTATAGATAGGCAATCGTTACAGCTTCTCAAATTTGCTGTGAATCTAAAATCCCTCTAAAAAAAACTAAGTCTATTTCAAAAAAAAAAGTTCCGTAACTATACCAAATCCATTTGTTACTTAAAACTTAAAAATTTCTTCCCGGGGCATGTTTGAGACTTTTGCTAGGCTCCCTAGAGCAAGAGCTATATTTTATTCAGCTGTGTGTGTGATGTTATGGGCCAAAATGTGTTCAAAAAATTCATATGCTAAAGTGCTCACCTCCAGGAGCTCAGCATGTAACCTTATTTAGAAACAGGAATACGGCAGATACAATTAGTTAAGATGAAGGTATATTGGAATAGCCTCAGAACTATGAGGTAATAAATTGCAGTTGCAAAATCCATCCTGTTTGTGGTGTTTTGTTACAGCGGCCCTTGGAAACTAACCCGGATGACAGGTACAAAGTCCTTCATTCTATACGTTTCATGCACTCAACAAGTATCTACAGACTGTCTCTATTCAGTGCCATGAAAACAAAAAGAGCAGGGCACATAAAGGTCCTGTCCCCAGATGAGTGACATTCTAGTGAAGACAAATCAATGTAAAACATTTTCCCAGAGTAAACTAGGACTCAATTTTGTTCAAATTATAAAGGGCATGTTGCATCCACGTGCATAAGGAACCCCAGAAAGTCTCTTCCTGTTAGGTGACACAAGTCCTTAAAATCACTATCTCCAAATGGCAAGCTGCTGTGAAACATAAAATTCTTTTTGTTGGCTTTTAGTTGCCAAACAAAAAAAAATTTTTTTGAAAGAGTAGAAACAATGAACATGAAATCAGGGATTGAGGTTCAGTTCCTGTATGCTTTCAGATAAATTAATGTATACACCTGCGTCTCAGTTTCCTAATTTACATAGTAATATGTCTCCCATAGGATTACTGTGAAGAGTAAATAACGATGTAGAAAAACAATTAGCTTTTATCTAGTTTCTTCTGAATACTTGCTGACTCAAACACAAAGGTTCCAGACTTCAGTCACATAAATGTGTAGAGCTTTTGTCTGTTTCTATATGAGTAAAATATCTACTCGAAGTTGTAGACCTGAAGTCCTATTTGATTTCAAGCAGGAAGTTGCTATTCTTTATGTGAAATACTGACGTTTCCCTTCTCCACTGCACATACGTAACACTTTTCCCCAGAAGATACTCATGACAGACATGACTAAAGGTTGGGGCTGTCTGAACAATGAGAAACTCCCACCCGCAAACGTACTTACTATATTGAATTCCACCCACTTGTCACAACTGCTGCTCTTTCCACATATAGCACGCATTGGCCAGTCTCAGCCTGTCCCAGCAATCTACAACAGACCCCCGTGTAGCTCGTGCAGACGTCTCTGTGCTTTTTCTTGACCATAGTTATTGCCACCATGGTGGTGGCAGCCCCTCCATGTGGTGTTTCTAATGGCTGCTCTGAACTTGTCCATCGCAAATTCGGTTGTCTTACTTTTAATTCAGTTGCAAGAGTCTATTTAGACTCTATATAAAACCTTTCTCAGATTAATAAGTGGCAAATAGTTTTCTCTAGAGTGTGACTTCACTTTTTAACATTTTAATAGTAAAACTGTGCTTTTGTTTTTCTTTCTTAGATCAGTACTCAAAACACCCACAGATAATAACAAAGTCTACTTTGTCCCTAAAATCAAGGGCATTTAAATAATAAACACACTCTAAACCTATTAAGAAAGTATTACCCAGGATTCAGTCCAGATCAAATCAGGTTTTATATTTGCTCAGCTCAATGCCAGGGCCTCCTTTTGCTCTGTACTTAGAGTTGCAGGATTTCACAAATAAAATACAAAATCCCCAACCAAAGTGGAATTTCAGATATACACGTTGCTGCTGTAACTATAACCTAAACATTTGATCTTGCAGCCTTGTCCTCATTAGCTTCCCTACATCTTTAGGTGCACTGAGAAATCTCAGGAGAGAGGAAAAGGACAACAGCTTTCTAACGCGCCTAAACACACACATCCAACACGTGCTAAGATTCTGCTCTGCCCCTGGCTGCAGGGTGGCCTGGGAGACATGTGACTGTATGCGTGAAGCACTTTTCCCTCTCCCCCTCAGTTATGACTTTCATTATGTATTTACAATGTACTACATTTACATTAAACTTGAGGAATTAGCGCTTGTACATATTCAATTTCTTAATGATATCTTTTAAAACACAGGATTTCGTTTTAATGGAGTCCAGTTGATTAACTTTTCTAAAGGCTTCTCCTTTTGTTCTAGACTAATCGCAGATGTTCTACTGTGTTTTCCTTTATATATTATTTGCTTTAGCTTTTACATTTAAATCTCTGAATTATCTCAAGCAAGTTTTTGTGTTGCAAAGGACAAGTCTAAATTTGTTTGGTTGGGTGTGGTTTTTGTTTCTTTGCACCTCTGAGTCCGGAGGTTTAGGTCACCCTCAGCCTTCCTGTAACCCAACTCTTATGTTGATTACAGAAAAGTGAAATTAAGATCCAGAAGCACCTATAAAGCTCTTGGGCAGCTCAGCGGGGTTCCACTGGGGGGGTGGGGGGGGACACTGGCTGTTTCAGGGTTTGACTTTTTATTAAGTAAGCGCCTCGTTGTGGTGTTCTCTCCTCCACTTTGTTTTTAACCTTTCAGAATTTAGCTGTTTGTCTGAGGCCTTTAAGTGACCAGAAGAATTCTGACTCTTCAGTGCCTGCTCCTGGTAATTGTGTGGTGTGGCCTTGAGAAGGCTCTAGACCCTTGCCTCAGACCCTCCCCTCCTGTCCTGCCTCATCAACCAGGTATCCCTCCCTCTCTTGGCCTGCGGACACGTTTTCCTATCAAAGTCCTACAGTCTTCTTTGCATATGGAGATCTATTTGTTCCGGGGCCATTTGTTAAAAACGTTAGACTTTCTCCATTGAATTGCTAGGTACCATTTTAGAAATTAATTGCATTATAAATATAAATGTTTGCCTGGCCTTATGGCACAGGCCACTATTGCATTCCGGAAAGCTGAGAACTTAAAATTTACTTTATTTATATTTTATTAAGTTATATTTATATAACTATTAAATTACATGAGTTTTATCAAAATTATTTAAAATATATTGATATTTTGAATGCTTAAGATGATTTTAATATATAAGTTGTAAAAGAAACTGTAAAGCCTCCTTTAGAAATAATTACATTAAACTTTATTAGATTTATATGAAAGACTATAATATGCTATGCTTAATTGAAATATTTAAGAAAAAACTGTATCACAAGTAGTTATTTTAATAGGACAAAGATCCAATTTAAAATACAGAGTAAGTCATCTTTATGGTGCATAAAAGCTATCTTCAAGGACACCAAAAGGAACCAAGTGGATGAATTTATCACTTGCCCCGTTTCTCCACACCTATGATCTTCTTATATTACCCTAACAATTGCCAATTCTGATTATAGTAAGAAAGTTTCACATATGATCTAGTTATCATGAGCTCTCGCTTTGACCAAGATGCCTAACTCACAAGTCGTGAACTCCAAGCACAGGAAGGCAGGCCATGCAGAAGTTGTCGGGGATTCTGGAGTTAGATGGCCTGGGTTTGACATCTAGTCTACCACATGCTGCACATGATACTTCCAGAGAATTATATGACCTTTATATATTTAGTTTCATGGCTTATAAAAACTGTGTGTACCTCAAGGTTTATTTGTGAGGTTTAATAATACAAATTTATGTAGTACACAGTGTTTTAATGAAGTGTTCAATAAACACTGGCTGTTGTTGTTGCTATGAACATCATACTAAGTGATTAAAAACAAGAGTTATGAATGTCATTTAGATGTTGTCAAGGGGAGTTAGGTACTTATTTGTCAAAATCTACCATAAAGATTTTAATATGGAGCTGGTATGGAGGCCCATGCCCATAATCCCAGCACTGGGGAGGCTGAGGTAGGAAGATTACCATGAGTTTGAGGTCAGCCTGGCCTACACAGTAAGTTCAGGACCAGTCTGGAATACAGAGCAAGATCCTGTCTCAAAACAAAAAGAAATTAGTTTGGGAAATTCTTGACCACACTCTTCTACATTTCAGTTGCACTGACTTTCTAGTGGCCCCAAGGCTGATACGTTAGCTGGTGGGAAAATACCTGGATTAAAAAGAAAATCATTTGGCATTCATTTCTAGCCTCAGGCTGAAACCTGAGGTTCTGAGGATGCTCTCGTTCCAACTGCTTGGGAGGTGAGACTTTAACGACCAATCTTGCTGCTGCGGGGTTGGTTATTTCACATTTATTTCAAGAGAAAAACATCTCCAAAGATTTTGCTAGGATAGTAGGTGATCTACCTTAGCCTTTGAGTGTGAGAACTAACATGGGAAATGGCAAGCATTTCCGACATTTCTCTAACTACGGAGCAACAATTACTTTCACAGCATTTACTGTGTGCCAGGCACTGTTGTTTATACATTACTTTTTTGAGTATTTTTCAGAGATACCTATTTAAAGTAAACAATAGTAGACCACTAAAAGTCAATTCTCTCACTGTTAGATACGTTTTCCCACAGCAAGGGTTGCAAGCCAAGGCACAATACAACTCCACAAAGCAAATCTGTACACTAGGCTGATAACAGAGTGCACGGAGCAGCCAGCCAACTGATTATTAGAGATTGTTTGTAGCTGCGTAGGACGCTTACTTCCACGATGAGCTAAACGGTCCCTGTGACTTGGGTCTCATCTGCCACAACGAGGCTACACTCCAACACATTCTTCTGCTCCGAGTGTCAAGCAGGCTGTCTTGGGTGGCAGTGTGCTTTGGATTCGTGTCTCACAATATTAAGGAACAAAAAACAGATGAAGAAGGCAAGGGGTAGAGATGGCACTTTATGGGGAGAAATGAGTGGACAACAGCAAAGAAGGGAGATAAAAGCTTTTGCCAGTCCGAAGGGGGACTTGCAAGTGGGTAGCGCATGCGGCACTCTGGCTAGGGCTTGCTGAGCGAGGAGTGTTCCTACTAGATAGCTTGGTCGCGAGGCTGGGTTGCCAAGGTTTAGATGCTGAGGTCCTCCACCCTCAAGGTCTCTTCCACCATATTACCTTTGTAGCTACCTAACATTTAAGCTATCAGTAGTGCTAGGGAGTTCCCATCAGAAGGCTGTCACATGCTACATCCAGCTGCTGTTCCCATAAATTTTCCACGACTCTTGCTTTCCAGGAAATTCTCCATTTTCCGCAGACTCCTTTATCCCTAACTGCCTACATGCTCAGTATCTCCTGTCACAAAAAGAGGAAGTTCTTTTTTTTTCACTGCCCTCTGAGGGCGACAAATAAAATGGGAAAAGGTTTGTGTCAGGAAATGAAAAGTGGTCTGAATTTTCAAAAAAAAAAAAAAAAAAACGAAGTTGAGTATTGAACAAATACATGGGATAGAGACGGCCATTCTGGATCCCCGGCAAAAGCCAGAAGAGCACTTAACTGTCACAGATTCAATGACCCCTGGTGGACAATGGCTGCAGACACGTGCTTTTCCTCCAGTCCCTTAGTGTTGAGGGAATGTAAGAATTTGGAGGGTCCACAGGTACACGTTGCATATCCATTTTTCCCCCTTGACTTCATCTACTTACACTTTTCCACTAGCTAAAATGTGTTAGCTTTTTATGTCTACGTTAATTTCATTATTTTGTGTTTTTATAAAATTATTCTTTCTGGACAAGCAGCATGTCACTAATAAGAAAAAAGGTCTGGGTCCAGTCTGGATGTGGCAGCCTGGCTGTGTGAGGTGCTCATTAGCCCATCACTCATTTTCTTGGTTCCGTAAGTCAGTGCCTGGCTCATACCAATCATTAACTATTTTCAGATTTTGCCAATATATAAACATACATATATGTATGCATCCTTGCAGTTTGAGATTTAGCTGGATGTGGTAATGAATGCCTGAAATCCCAGCACTTGAGGCTGAGGTAGTAGGATTGTCATGAGTCTCAGGCCAGTCTGGGCTACACCATGAGCTCAAGAACAACTTGAAAAACAGAGTTGAGACCTTGTCTCAAAAATAAAAATTTGACAAGTAAAAAAAATAAAGAAAACTTGCTTTTTAGAGATCTTAAAATCTCAAGTATGCAAAGTAAATCACTCCAAAATTGAAAGTACATGTCCCAAATGTTTTCAAACAGATATATTCTATACACTACCCACTTTTAATAGCATATTGCTTTCTGTTGCGGTTTAGATACTCAACATAAAAATGAAGACTAATAAGAGTTTAGTGTCACCTACAGGTGCTGTATACTCAGATTTGCTGTGAAGAATGACCACAAGTGACAGCGACACCACCTCATAGTGATCTTAAGCCCAATTCCATCTAACATTTGTAATTTTCAGCTTTATGGAATGATAACTGACAAAATTTGTATATCCCAAAATGTCACAATGTGATTTTTTTCATGAGTACATCATAAAATGTTTCTAGTCAGCTAATTAACGTATGCATCACTTCACATGATTACATTGTAAACTTTCTTGTGATGAGAATATTTAAGATCTATTCTCAGTGAGTACAAATTAAATAGACCCTTATAATAACATTAACAACAGTCACGATGCTGTAGATGAGGTCTCCAGAACTTACTCCTCTCATAACTGCACGATTGTATTCTTTAGCCAACACCTCCCTGTTTCCACCACTGCCTAACCCTAATCATCACCTACTCTCTGCTCCTGAGAATTCAAAATTTCACATTCCCCATATCAAGGGGAGCACAGAGTATTTGCCTTTCTGGATCTGGCTTTGTTATTAACCTAATGTCCTCCAAATTCATCAACAATGTTGCAAGTAAGAGAATGTTCTTACTTTTTTAGACTAAGTATTGTAATATCCCACCAGACATAGGGTAGCTATAAAGCTTCCACTGAAAAATGTCTTCCCCGATTCCTCATCCACCGAAGAACCCTTAGTCAATCGCATGCATAGCTATTGTGAATAATGGCTACAATAAAAATGGGAGTGGAGACGTTTATTCAACATGGATTTCACTTCGTTTGGATATATTCTCAGAAGTATGATTTCTGGATTCTATTTTTTAGTTCTTGAAGTGCCCTCAACCTGTTTTCCAGAACTGTGGCAACAATTTATACACTAAATATTAAAAGGATTCCTTTTTATCCTCAACTTCACCAAAGTTTATTTGAATTTTAATAACAGCATCCTAACAGGGATGAGGTGAGGATTAGTAATATGGAGCACCTTTTAATAGACTTGTTAGCCATCTGTACATCTTTCCTTAAAACAGGCTTAATCAGATTCTCTGGCTACTCTAGTTTTTTGAGTCTGTTGGCTTGCTTCTGTTGTTTCTTTAAACTATTGAATTGAATGAGTTGCTTATTTTAAATTTTAATCTTTACCAGATACATGGTTTAGAAATATGTTCTTCCATTTTGTGAGTTGTTTTTTTATGTTGTTCATTATTTCCTTCCATCTCCTCACTTGATTATACTTTCAGGGTCATAATATTATCCAGTCAGGGTTGATTTGCAGAAGACAGAAGTTACTTTCCAGAGAGAGGAGTTAGAAAGAGACATGTGTGTGCTTGCACTCTTGTTGGTAGTGCTAGACAAGCAGGGATTGGGGTAAACTCTGAGTAATGACTCGCTTAGAGCCACTTCAGAACTGCCCTTCCAAAGCACTTACTTACTTTGACCAAGTTAGGGAATAGGGCAATTAGGAAGCTGCCACCTGAAATTTGACTTCAGGAACTCAGTCTTAAGCCTTATCCCTTAACAGCTTGAAAGCTAGAGATTAGACACAAGAATCCAACTGGAGGAAAAAATCTTCAGTATTTCTATAACTCTGTTTCCAAAAATAGCAATAGAAAAAATACTGAAATGTTGAAATGTATCTTTAATTTCAGGCAAATGCATTTGATTGGCCAAATCCAATCACAGAAGAATGCTTAGATCAATGTTCTCCAGGAAATGAAAATTCTAGCATTGTAGTATAGTTTACATATCTGAAAAGCATATTAAAAGAGGATTTTTTCCAATTCCATCTTGCAAATTACTTTTAGATCATAAATTCACTTTATTTAATAGGCCATAAAAATCAATTGAATTTTAATAAAATGGAATTGAATAGAATTAGTAATTATATCCTATGTAGTCAAGGAGGATTGCATGGATTATCTTATTTTACACACACAGGCACACACACAAAGAGAAAGAGAGAGCAAGATAATTTTATAAAAGTATATAAGGTATACAGACTAGGGCCAAAATTTTTTGGTATCTGCTTCACTATGGAGAGGGTAGAATAGATTTTAAAAACCAATCCAATGTCTACTATAAAACCTTATTAATATCAAATTAATATCTAAAATAACTATCAGTTTTTATTTTACTGCTGTTGTGGCAAATTCACCAATTTACTGGCTTAAAACACCACCAATTTAACACCTACAGTTTTTTTTTTTTTTAAACAGCGTCTTACTCTATCTCTATAGCCCAAGCTGGTCCTGAACTCACTATGAAGCCTAGGCTAGCCGTGGATTTATGGCAATCCTCCTGCCTCAGCTTCCCAACTACCGGGATCACAGGCATGCGCTCCATGCCCAGTTTACCATTACAGTTCTATAGACAAGAAACCCAAAATAAGTCTTACTGAACTAAAACCAAAATGTGGTCAGGGCTGCAATTCTCTCTGGGGATTATTAGGCTGTCCCATAACTCAGCTCAAGAATCTCCCTTTTCTCATTCTAAGTTAGATTTTTCTCTTTCCTGGGCTCCTACAATCCCTTCCCTGCTTTCTCTGAGTTCTACTCCCACCGCTTGGTCCTCATTGACCGTGAATGTCCAAACAGGGCAATGTCATCAGTTAATCCCTAGAGTTCATAGGTCTCAGAACTCCCCCCTGCCCCCAGCCCTTCCTTAGTCCTCTCATACTCCCTGGGGCGTTGGTCTTGCCGAGCCCCGTGCATCCCTGGTCCCAGTGTTTCCTCCTGTTCTCTGAGAAGGCTGTGTCATGTCCCCACTGCAGGGCAGCATGTTCATTTCTGAGTCTCGCTGCCCTTCCCACTGTGTTCCTTAGGACTGTGTGGACAGCACAGCTCTGAAAGCTTGACTAGCTTGCTCCTTCCTCGATTTGTAGAGTTTTACAGTTTTTTGCTTTTATAGTCATGGTTGATTTGGATCCCTGTTTTTGAGAGGGGTACAGACAGATCCAAAAAACTGATTATTCTCTTGCCTTTTCTGTTACTATTCAAACTTCATATGGGACTAAAAAATTTCCTATTTCTCACCTGTCTGTATCTCTAAGACTTCCCCATCTACAAAGCAAAACATATTTCAGAACCACAACAAGATACACAAGATTTGACGGAAACGTCTGATCAGTATTTAAATTGTCTTCAATACAGTAAAAGATTATCATCACCACTTCCCCTCAACATACTCCCTCTCATTTTGAATATACCTTTGCATCTTTCCTGACACTTCCTGAAGGAGTTCAAGAATTCCTCTTCTTGTGTCTAGATGGGACATGATCAAAAACAAAGAGAATGCCAATGCTGAGTGCCTTCCAATAAAAAGGCAGGATCACAAAAACATAATAGTGTGTCCCCACCCTCCTATTCACCATATCTAGCACCAGCAACTTCCAGCTTTTCCCCAAGGTCAAGATAACCATGAAAGAAAAGTACTTGGAGTTAATTCAGGACATCAAGGCAGGCTCAACAGGAACTAAAGACACTCACGAAAAGGACTTCCAGGACTGCTTCAGAACGTAGCAAAAACAAAGAAATAAATGTATTTGAAGCGAGGCAGAATATGTTGAAAGGCATTAATAGCAATAAATCTTCTACTACAATATCCTTTTTCATTAAATTTAAACATTCTCTGTGATGTTCAATCAAGCCTCCTCCCAACTTGTATCCACTTAGTTTGAATTCTATTTAAAATAAAGAAAGGAAAGAAAACCAGGGAGCAGTAAGTGGTCAAGGGGAAGATGTGAGGAAATCAGAACCCTTGTTCTCTGATGATGAAAATGTAAAATGACGCTCTCAGTGGCAACAACAACAACAAAAAAGTGGTAGTTCCTTTAAAAAAAAAAGCCTGAAGAAAAGATTTACCATATGATTTAACAATTCTACCACTAGAAATTGAAAGCGGCATCTCAAAGATATATTTATATACTTGTATTCATAGCATTTTTAGTCACAGTAGCCAAAACATGGAAGCAAGCCCAGTATTCACCAGTGAATGAATGGATAAACACAATGTGATATAGACATGCAATGTGATATTATTGAGCCCTAAAAATAAATTTTGATGCATACCCACAATGAAAAAATCATGTTAGTGAAATAAGCCATCCTCAGAGAAGACAAACACTGAATGATTCTATTTACATGAGCTACCTAGGGAGTCAGATTCAGAGGGACAATGCAGAATAGCACCTGCCGCTGGCATGGCGAGGGCTGCTGCGGCAGCCTCTGCTCACGGATACAGAAGTTTAGTTTTGCAAGATGAATAATGTTCCAGAGATTGATCGCACAACAATATGAATGCATCTTAAGCTCCTAAACCTCAACACTTAAAAATGGTTAAAACAGCAAATTTTCATCATGTGTATGTGACTACAATTTTAAAAAGTATCGGATAGCAGACATTCTCCCGGTATCCCATCTCTTAGTGAGCAACGTTACTACCTACCCAGCTGCTCAAGTTAGGGAGGAATTTTAGTCCTTCTTGAGTCTCTAACTTCATACCCAGTCCTGTTATTCTAAACAGCTCTTCATCAGCCCACCTCTCTTCCTACCCATGGCCTTAACCTTACTGGTCCTCCCTATATTATTCGTCTGCCTCCCACCTATATTTGTAGCAATTCAATCACCACACTTCATGAGACAGAGTGTTCTAAACAGAATGAATTGCATTACTCTGCAGGGAAGTCTGAAGACCTGAATCAGGACCTGCAGGCAAGAGTTACATAATCTAGCTGCTGTTTACCCCCTCCCCCCCTACAGGCTTCAGGAACCCACTGTCTCTCACGTCTCATCCCACAGACACGGAGACTGGGTCTGGGCTCTGAGTAAACCAGGGTCTCCTGGTTTGGAGACATTGTTACAGCTCAAGGCCACGGCTCTTCCCTTGTGCACAACTCCGCTCTAATCGGCACTAAATGGTTTTTGATTTGTGCTACAAAGTCCTCAGCCGTGATTCACCAGCCCTAGCAAGTACATTAATATCAAGAAAGAAGCTCTAATAGGCTTTTAACAATATGAGTACCCAGAAAAACAGAACATATTTCAGTCTCTGAAATGTTCGTCTTTTTAAAATGCAGTAATGAAAAGATAATTTGATCTCCCTGACATTCCAATCACATTTTTCCATTATCTACTTTCTCATGTTCTCCATTGGCCTTGCTCTCTCATATATTATTAATAAAATATTGTAATAAAAATTCCGTCCCTCATGCTCAACTCTACATTACTCTGACTCGGAAGATTTCTTTTGCAAATCTGTCTTATTTCCCGAGGTTTTGTATATTTTTCCTCTTTTATCATCTTCCCATCAGTCTCAAAGTCCTCTCTTGAGTACAGCGACCTCAAGGTTAATGTGCCTCACTGAAGAGAATGAGGAAATTGTGCTTTTTGGCCTTCGTCTTCCTTCTTGTCACCTCACAAAGATTCTGTCCTTTGCTTTTTGACAGAAAAAGGAAGAAAAACATATATTAAATGAATTAGGTAATCACTCAAAATTGCTGGGCAAACAGAAGTTCCTAAACCCAACAGTAAACAATGCATTTATAGGTTTTTTTTTCCCAAATAGCACTTTCCTGGGAGCTGACACGTTCTATTCACTGTTACCACCCACCTGCCTTCCTTACATAATTCTTCAATCTCAGAGACTTCTTACTTAACCTTCAACTTTAAATCCCACTCAGTCAATCACAACTCTTTTATCACTGGACCTGACAGTACTCAAGAGCCACTATTACCAAAAGCAGTTAAGGTATTTCTGTACGAGATTTCTGCCATGTCCGTAGACACAGAATTTCCAAATTCTATTCCCTCCACACTTAAAGTCCTCACCATTTTCTTGTAACAGTAATGTTTTCCCAGACACACAGGTTTATGTACAGGTCATCTTACAAAGTGCCTAACAATAATCGGGTCTATGATAAGTGCTCAGAAAACAGAATGGAGTATAGGCACCCTCACACCAATAGTGTTCCCAGCCCAGCCATAAAGCATGATGAGTATCTGCCCCAAACTGAAATCTCACAGCTATGACTTCCATGGTCTCTTAGATTAAATCAATCCTCACACAATACATGCTTCCTCAGATTTTTTTCTTACAGATTTGTCCATTCTGCTCACAGGTGGCCAGGTGATCACCTCTTATCTTGCGTATTCTAATACCCTCTCATTGTTTCTACTTGCTCCAATCCATCTAAAACATGACCGAGTTTTCTGCATTGGTACACTCCCAAAAACACTCCCCTCTCAGGAACCAACTACAAAATTGAGCCTGTTCACAGTAGAAACCTACTAGAGTTGTGCAACCAAGGTTCCCTAAGGTTCATCAGGTTCATGTGGCACTAAGTTACAAAACTCTACTCTGAGTGAAATGCAATGCTCTTTCCAAATATGGGGCTATAGTGTGCACCCTTGTCTTGCTAGCTCTTACTCACTTAGTCTGGTTGATTTTTAAGGACAAATGCAGGTGTCTTTTCGTTTACTAATCACTGTGACTAAACCTAATTACTTCTCCTCTAACTTTACTCAGAAGTACGCCGTGTTTCCCAGATCACCCAAAGTTTAGTAGATTTGGGTTTGACATGGATTAATTTTCTACTTTGTAGAAATATATAAGTTAATGTGTGTCCTTTCATCTATTGGTGGCACAAATTCTTTCACTAAATTTGAATATTGAAGTGAGTTTAATAAAAAAGGAAACAAATAAAAATAAATGACTTAATTTTTAAAAGATAACTAAAGATTTCTGAGCTTGACACAATTGAAAGCCACACTTATAAATGGCATCAAGAATAGTCTGCTCTACCAACCCAGAAACTAGGCCAAGTATTACATAATAGTCTCAGCCATCCTTTCCATAGCCTCTTTGTCCCCACAAGCTGAGATCTCTTTCCCAGCACCTTTGTAATTTTATTTTTTCATTCAAAGCTTATTTTCACTAAAGAATTCCATACACAGGGTAAGAGGAGGAACACTAGACTAAAATCCTCAAAACCTATGTTCTAATTATAGTCCCAGTAGAAGGAATCAACATCTCAAAAAATCACTTCATCTCTGTGCCTCATAATCTCTGCAAAATAAGAAAATTGAGTGAGAAAATTCTCTGATGTCCTCTCAGTTCTAACATTTTACATACAGTGCACTATATGCATGATGATGAATACATCAGCAGTTCATACATGAGACCTAGGCCATTATCTTAATTTTAACACAATCACAGAAATATCAAATGAAAGACAGTAAGCAGAATAAATGACTCTTACTGTGGTATTTCAGCAAGCTCTGCGAGGGAAAGGAAAGCAGACACTGAATCCAACAGATGGCCTCTTTCTCATGAGGTCACCCTGGCTGCCCCTGTTTGACATTCTATGGTGATGACAACAGGTTAAAAAATGTAAAGAGTTAAAAGTGGAGTTGTGTCATAACAAGAACTGAAACAAAACCTTCATTTCAAGCATCCATTTGTCCAACTCTATCTTAATGCTTTGTGTGTGTGTGTGTGTGTGTGTGTGTGTGTGTGCGTGTGTGAAAATGGTGAACAATACTATTGGTTAAGCAAGGAATTTTTGTGATTCTTTTTCAAAAACTGTGTGAGAGCTTCCTGACACGTCAAGGAGGTTGTAGGAGCTAACTAATTACTGGCTCAAGGACCAGGAGGTTAGAAAATTTTTTTTTTTAAAAAGAACCTGAATAGAAATGTCACAGCCACTTTGCTTTTTCCAAAAATAGAAAAGGCCAGCAAAGCAGGTGTTGGCCTCTGAAGAACAGGTTCAAGAGAAGTCATAACCACGACTGTGTAATCTGTCCCAGAAAATGAAAAATTCAGTGACCTACAGGAGAGAACTCATATCAAACATCCTGGCCCAATGGTAAAGGGCAAGGATGCTCAGTATTTCACCAGAATGACAGGTACAGAGATGACCCATCAAAGCCCTGTGGTTGAGTCAGATCTTTCTTTATCATCCCTTATGTTACAGGGGTGAGATCAGGAACATAAAACAAAGGAAATTATAAGAGAATATTTTCTATCAAGAAGCAGCCGGTGAAGCATGTAATTAAGTGGAAAACTGTCAGTGATTGCTTTTTGTATCGGCACAGGACAGGACATTGGTTTAATGGCTTTACATAAATGAGAGACGACAACTTGATAATTGACTTAGTACAACTGTAGACAATGTAGAAAAGATACTTCTTAAGGCATCAGAGCCTCAAGTGCAATTATAAAGGTGCTAAATAATAAAGCATACAGTAATTCAGACATTATTCTTTAAATAATAAATGTATTTCACAACAGTGTTTCAGAATTTATAAATCCGTTGATCCAATTGGAAATTACCAACTTCATCTTTTCCATTTCCAGGATATGATGTTTTTTTCTTTGTAGAAATAAGTGAAGTTTATCTGGATTTTCTTGCAAAACAAGATTCAGTTTGTAAATCAAAATTCAAGAAAAATCTCTATTTACGACAAGCTGTCCTCTTTATCTTCATAACATTGCCATAAATTTGACCCTATAAATTAAGTCCCATTACAACTCCAAACAACAATGCAAATTTTGTAAGAAGTTCAAGAATCGTTGTCTTTAAGTCTACCTATAAAACATAAATTATTGAGGGACAGATTGAGACCATGTCACAATATGAAAAAATGCAAATATTGGCTTCTCTGTGCCAACCTAGTCACAGAAAAGGGGAAAACATGGAATGACATCAAAACTCAGAGCCAGTAAGTAACTATATTATGATGATATTATGCAACAACTTCCCACACCAACCTAAAAACAGTAACAATGTAAGAAAAGAGAATTTTGGAGAACCAGTATTTCCAGGAAAGAATGGGCAAATGTTGGAGCTCTGGATCTTGGGGTTCCCTGTCCATTCTGCTATCTCCTTCAGGACTCTTTCTCTTTTACCTCATGTCAAAAGTAACTAAGTAAGTATTGATTCATACAGACATACCAACTCCTATGAAGGAGACATGTCAGGGTCCATATGCTCTCAACATGAAAGCATGCTGTAGCACACATTGATAGTGACACAATCAATCACAGAACACAGATGTTGTCTCAGATGTGGGTTTCTATTAACTTACTGTCCACCCCTTCATTTCAACATGTTGCTTCTATAACTTCACAGCTGCTGTAGAAATGACGATGAATGAGAAATGATATTCAATGAATTTCAGCATTTTTATTCTGTATGAGAAAACTTGGTCTTTGCAACTATAAAACATAGTCTCTCCTAAAAGGATTTATACTCTCACAAGAAAAATATGGTCCTTCTTTCTGAAAATTTGTGTCTCCCAGTTTCTTTAACATCACTTTCTGGTCTCTCTTCATTTTTCCTGGTGGTTTTCACGTCAAGTCATTTCTAAGTGATTTTCCTTAGCCTTTTCAAAATTTTTACACCATAAGCTATCCCTGAGGGAACATTGTTCAAATTTGGTAACTATCACTCTGTTTTACAATTTACTAACCAATCCAGAATGCTAGATCCCAAACCTTTTTTCAATTTGTATTTCATACCATTGAATTTCTCTTCTAATATATGTCAGATCATATCTACTTGTACGTTTCAAAAGGGCTTCTCTCTCTCAGAATATCTAAAGCAAATTGTTTTCCTGTACCTCCTGACCCTTTTTTCTTCCCTTCTCTCTTAGTTCAGTTTTTTTCCCCCCTGGAGGCAAGCCTTGAGACAAGGATTCCAGTGAAAAGAGTTATTTGGAAGATGGCTCAGCAGAAACTCTAAGAATTAGAATAGTAAGACCAAGAAGGAGAGGAGGCCAAAAGTCTTGGTTATCAAACAGAGAATGCCTATAGAGCTGAGTCTCACTGTTGAGCTCTAGGAGCAGAATACAAATCTCAGACTAATTCCACCAATGGTTCAAAGTGCCACGGTATTTACCCACCACCTTCTGTCAAACAACGATGCAGAGAAATTCCCAGAATATCATCTCAGCATTTTCCATCTCCTTCGTCCAGAGGCCAGAGAAAGCCTCAGGCAGTGGAAGTTGAGTTTAGCTCTAATTCTACAAATTATTATTAAGAGTGGGACACCAGCAAGATTTGCAGAAGCCTTTTGCATCCAAGTCTTGACACCAACAACCCCCGATGACCGGTTAGAAATCTAGTACCACTCATTATGCCTACCTCTCATTTAACCTCATGTTTAATCAGACAGCTTAATCCAGTGCCTCCCTCAATCTACGAAAATATTGCCATGAATGTTTATCTGACCTTTTTGGCTTTCAGGCCCCTTCTTAGAGCTGCCAGCACAGTGATCCATCTTTTATACTACCCCATCATTATAATAAAAGTAATAACAGCCAATGTACTCAATGCTCTCTCTGTTTCAGACACTAGACCAAGCACATTGCATGTGCTACTTCAGTTAATTCTTATCACAAACTTACAGGTACATACTTCTATTCCCACCTCACATAGGAGAGATCACTGGGATGTGAAGGTGTTAATAATGTCAGAACTAATGAAAGAGGGGGCGTAATCAAGCCCAGACAGCCTGACTCCAGAACGCTGGTGCTTAAAAGCCATCGGGTGGCAACACTGGACTCAGACATCTGTTTAGAATGCAAATCCAATTATGTCATTTCCCTGAGTAAAGTCCAAGCCTGTCAATGTTTTCCTGACACGTTCATGATTAAAATCTTAACTTGTAAGCATGGCAAGCCTCTGCGTCATATGCTGCCCTCACATCACCTTTCCAGTTTATCTCTCACCACCTGTACTCACGTATTAGCTCATAAACCCAAGCTACCAGGAACAGGAAGCAGTATGCTTGATTAAAACATAGGTGCTTTGAGAAGAGTCCCAGAAGATAAGCTTGTGTTCACATCATAAAGGCCTTTGAAAGAACACTAGATCAAAGAGGTTATATATTCTTCCAAGAGGCATCCACCTGCCTCAGCTATCAACATGTCTGAAAAGGCAATCGAGGTTTTACCCTCCTGCCAGTCAGGAATGGCTTGGACCAGCTGGGCGGCAGGCTGACCTACAAATCTTATGTTCACCAGCAGGTGTTGTGTGGCTTCCTCTGCTCTGATTTCCAATTCCTTTCCCTTCTCTTCACTATACTTCTTTCGTCGTCGTTTCAACTGTTCTTGCTCTCCCGCTATGAACTTGGAAGAAGAGGCTCAGTGTGTGTCAGCGAAGCCTGTCTTGTAGTCTTATAAAGTACTTTCATTTTCCATGAAAAATAGATCCCGAGTACATAAGGCGAAAAAAGCGCCTTCTATTCCACTGAATGCCCTTTAGCACGTAGTGTGTAAAAGATTTGCAGTAGACAGCTGAGCGAAGTTGAGGAGCATGTCGATATTCTTTCTAAGCCTATGCTATTTTAAATCCTAATGTTCTCAGATTTCGAATGCACATGGCCATGTAAATTGCACATATTGTATTAGAACCATAAATTCCACAGAGTGGCTAAGGTCTAATTAATAACAACCAATAGGCTATAATTCATATATGAAAGTGACCCACTGTCAGTAAAGCAAGCATGGTCAAAGTTAAATATTCACAAGACTAACCTTTATCAGACTACATGGTGCTAGGGTGGTTAATGTTTCACAGGAAACTTGTGTGAGCCCGTTAACAGGATACTAATCACCCACCACACCCCCACCGGTTCCTGAGTTCCACCCTGCTTTACTACTTAGTAGATTAGAACAGTGGATATAGGATACTATGTGTGACACTTATTTTCTTCTTAGAAATAAAATTCACAATAAGCAAGTTTAAAAACCAAGCTTCATGAAAGAAGTCATTTCCCAATACATATTCAAATTGACTGTAATAGGGTTATCATCTTTTTGCACAGATACCATCTTCATAGAGAACAGTAAAATTTTCTCACTGAAAGAGATAGATGAGTACAAAATTATTAATTTTGACCCAGATCCTGTATTATAGACATAGCTGGAAGAATTGTTATAATAAGATTGGCCTGGTAGCGCAGGCCTATATAATCCTAGTACTCTGAGAGGCAAAGGCAAGAAGATCACAAGTTTGAGCCCAGGCTGGGCAACTTAGCAACTGGGTGAGACTATCTCAAAATGGAACAAGACAAAATAAAACAAAATATAGGCTGAGAATGTAGTTCAGGGTGAAAGCCTTATGCTTGCTCCCCAGTACCATACAAATAAAAGAATTGAACAGCGTATATATCTTCTATGAAACATAAGCAGCAGAGAGGGGGAAGACTTAGAAATCGACCCTCCTTAACATAATGGTGTCACACTGAGGCTGAAGAAGGAATGAAGCCTTCCTGCCTAGTAGACAGCTTCATGGACAAGAGTAAGGGAGAAGCTCTTGGTAGTCAACTTGCATAATTAAATAAGCTCCAAGTTTCCCTGGCTCAAAATCAATTTTAGAGAAAATTCTATTGCTCTGAAGATAGTGTTATGCTCTTGAGATAATCCTGCTAACATAAAATCAAATATCAGAAGATACACTCAGCAACCCTAATAGGTGATGCCTTACCAAGTGGTGCATATATAATCACACCACCTTGCACATCCAGGCTTTACTTGGAAATGCCATCTTTTAAGCATCGTAAAAATTCAGTGTCAGGTAGTTTTTGTCACATTTTACATGTTAGAAAGCTCAAATATTGAGAAACTAATATGGCTTGTACAAAGTATATAGTCATATTGTGATCTTTAGCTTAGAGAATATGGCTCCAAGTCAAGAAACCAAATCATTGAGTTATCTGAAAAGCAAGCAGAAAATACAAGTTTATAAATTCTTTCTATCATACCACACTGTTTTGTCCTGTTGCTTAATGGTTAGGTAAAAACGAGTTCCTCTCACTCTAATGTTGGATTTGTTCAATCTCATAGAAACAAAAAGTGAAAATTAACTCTACCATTAAAAAAAAACCAGAATCTTACTTGAAAAAAGTATTTTTGACTTATTTATGAGGACAATACTCATTATTTCTGATTTTACACTATCTAATATTATAAAATATATGCTTTAAAATTTTATGAAATTTCATTATAGAACTTAAAAATAATTTTAGCCACAAGTTCTAAGTGATATTTATGAAGACAAAAAATTGAAGAGGAGAAGGGTACAGGGATTTATTAAGTTACTGTTATGTAGACTTATGTCAGAGACTGAGCAGTAACTTTGAAGAACTCGAAAATAGCCACCAATTGAATGATATACACCTCTCCCAACTATGCAAATTAAATAAATCATAGTGAATATAGAAATTTTTTGGCAAAACTGCTAAAATATTAAATATTGCATAATATATTCAGGAATGAGTTTTGTCTGTGATCCGGTAACTATTTTTAGAAGCCTACGCAAATGATCCCTGTTACAGAATAGTTGAAACAAGACTGAGGCAAATCTGTATCTAAGATCACCCATCATGTAACCTGGCTGTTCTTCCTAGCAGTTCTCCCTAATATAACGGATCCAAGAGCCCATGTGGCTGCTGCACTTTAAAATCTATTATTGCATCTCCACCAAAGCCGTACCTCCCAAGGCCTGCTTCCAGGTAACGACCGAGGAGACAAGACCCTACGGCACAGCTGTTCCTGAATTGGCTTATATAGCAGTACAATGAATTTGCAAGCTGTATCTCTCCCTTCCTATTTTCTCTCAAACAGGCACATCTAACTAATAAAATTCGTGCAGGCTCAATCCCACCTTGGCATTTGCTCCTCAGAGGCCTCAGACTAAACACATAAAAACATGTTTGGGAAAGATAATTCAATTGCATGCTCTAATTTTAAATTAAATGTTCATGAAATATTGCATGCTTAAAAAGCAAGATGCAAACTGTATTCTCAAAACGAACTACTTATGACAGGAAAATAAAAGAAAAAGATATGTAATAGGTACATGGGTAATAGAATGAACAAAATTATACCAATATGTTAAAATCACTTGTTTTTGGATAGTGTTCTTATGGGCTTCAATTTGGATCAATACGATATGATAAACAGATCCAAGTATTGTTTCCTCTATGGAGATTATTTTTATACTTTAAAATCTGATGCAAACATGTTGATTTCACAAAATATATACTTGTAGAAATACAGATAAAATACAAGTAAGCTAAGTATTAAAAAAACCAGTGAGCCCGAGTTACATGGCGCTTACCTGAAAAAATTTGGGGTGTTTTGTTTGTGGGTTTATTTTAAATCAACACCTTCGAAGAGATAGTAACCTTCTGCTTCCTCAGTCGTTTGGTAAGTATGGTTTGAAATTACTGTGTTCCTAATAATAGGCACACATTTTGGTTTCCTTAGAAGAACATAAGAATCTTCTTTATTTCTTCCAAGACTCAAAATGAATTATATGGACTGTCCGTATTTTTTTGTTGAGGTAGGAAGGTCTGGTAAATTTAATTCTATGCTCACAAAAACTCTTGATAACTTGGTAGTGACTGCTTTTGTTGAGAAAGGTTCTGAAATAACAATATAGCCAGGAAAAGCGGTACAACCCACAAGTGATGCCTGCCTTAAAGTGGAAGGGAAGTTATTTGTCATGCGTGGAGCTTGGGGTAACAGAATAAGCAATGTACCATCAATTTAACAGTTTTTCTGTCAAAGTACTCTGTGCCTTCCAATGTAAAAGCTGCATTTAAATTTCTGTCAGCCTATTATTGATTAAAAGCACTATGTTATGTGTTCTGTTAAAACCACGCTGATTTTGAAGCTGGTTTATAATACTGAATAATGTAGCTCAGGAGTTGATATGAAGTGGGAGATTGTAGGCTGTAGACTTTAAATTACAAGAAAATCAAACATATTTAAACACTAATTTAAATGGTATATTTTGAATATGATCTTTTTTGGTAAGGGGGAAGGTATTCATCTACTAATAGATTTTAAGGAAAATACTCTGAATTTTCTGGAAAAACAAAGAGTTGGTTGAATTGTCAATTGTCATGCTACATTCCTATTATTGAAATTTTATGAATGTAACTTATGTACTGTTTTTGCTTCTCTTTAAACCAAACATGTTCATGCATTGTGATTTGAAGGGAATCCTATTGTGACTATCCAGAGGCAAAGACTGGATGAATTTTATGTGTTGTTGAAATTATTCAGAGTGGACATAGTAGAAAAGAGAGTGGGATGTTCAGTGTGACATTGTGGGACATTACACCACTTATCAGAAGTAGATGGGAAATTTTTTGACAAGACAGCTTTCTGACCCCACTCTCTACCTTCTCAGGCAAAAATCTCTGGAACTATATTCTCAAGATCTACAGTTTTAACTCATTGCAGGGCCCCTACCGCATACTCATCCCTACCAGTATCTCCATCTAAAAACACCAAGAGCACTTAGATTATTTCCTTTTCCAAACCTAATTCTTTTGACCAACTTCTAAGAGACAAACATACTTTTTTATTATATTTGAATACCAATAATTTTCCCAAAAGGCACTATTAGTATAAAATAGGGCCACCTTGAGTCAATAGTGCTCAGTAAAATGGAACAAACACAAAAGACTGACTATAACCTGTGGTCCCTCTTATGAAATTCACAAAAATACTGGCATGCGAAGACCCCAACGCAGGTGATAGTGTTTAAGGAAGGGCAAGGGACTTCTAGGAAAGGCATGAAGATCTGAAAACTGTGTGTGTGGGAGCATACACAGTCACTGGTTCCCCAAGGCCCATATCTCTAATGTGTTATAGGATTTGAAATTCAAGAATATAAAATAAAATAAACACATTCCAGAAAATGGGAAAACGTCATAGGTGGCTTTGCTTAAAATCATGAGTTTCTCTCCTCTTCTTACAAGGATCACCTATATAATTTCGAAGATGGCCGCATCTTTCACAATATATGTAAAAATGGCTTCAGAAACATTTCCATTTGGGTGTCTATAACATATGATTGAGAAATTTTATAAGGAAAATTCAAAAGCTGTATAAGCAGTAGGAGAAAGATTACTGACAGATAAGAATTGACCGTATTCAATGCTTTTCCTCTATCAAACCCTATGAAATTTATATTCAAATATCTCTGGACTTGCACTGTACATGTCTTGGTTGGCAGTTATATTTAGGTTCTTCTGCAGCTTAAATCATTGTGTTCACAAAGTCACAGTAGTACAATGTTCTTTCATTTTTTTTGCCTCTCAATCAATCCCAGGAAGTAAAATATGGATTCAATGTAATCCTTTCACTATATAAAGTCTTATTTGAAACTTTAAAATTTTTACATGTTATCATGTCAGCAAATGCAGAGGATATTACTTAAAAAGAATATGTTTTATACTGGGGCTTATGGCATTGACCATTTTATGTTGAGGCAGGAATTCGTTTCATGTAACGTAAAATACCAAACTATAGCCATGCTGGATTTCAGCACAATGCCAAACGCTCCTTTCCCCTGTTAACCTTGTAAAATTTCTGCTAGTCACTACCAGGGTGAAATGTTGGTCCTTTGACACAGAGAAAAAAAAAATGCATTTAAAGTTTTGAACATATACGAGCATTGGTAAAAAAAAAAAAAAAAAAAAAAAAAAAAAAAAAAAAAAAAAAAAAAAAAAAAAAAAAAAAAAAAAAAAAAAAAAAAAAAAAAAAAAGACAGACGGCTCCATACGACGTGTCCAAAGAGCAGACTCCAGGGTCTTTTGAAGTTAAAAAAATGGGAGAATGTATTGTAGCACCATTTGGCTCTGGACGGTAAGAGTCTGTCCACATTTCAGTTCCTAATTTCTGTAATTCTTAATTCTATGTAGGCAAGGTCAGTGTCCTACATTATGGAAAGAAAAGTTCTGTTCAGAGACTATGTTTACATAGTAGTTATATTCAAAGAACAAAAAATATTTTTTGTTTTATATATTAAATAAGATAAAGTGTTTTTAAAAATTTTTTTATCTCTAAAATTGTGTGTGGCTGGGTCTCGCAGCACCGACCCCCAATACCAGCACTCTGGAAGACTGAGGAGTGAGAACTGCAAATTGAGCCCAGCCTGGGCAACTTGGTGACTTGGTTAGGTTTGGTCTGAAAAAAAAATCCATAAATAAATAAATAAATAAATAAAGGGCCGGCAAACTCCCTCAGTACAAGGGCTCTGGTGTCAATCCCTAGTATCAAGAAAAAATAAAATACATGTGTGCTAGGAGGTACCTATTTAATATATTCATTTTTATCAAGTAAGCATCTAACTCACTCCCTATTTTTCTCTAAAAACTCTGGTAAACAAATTCTTAGCTGCCTTCAGAAAAATCATCTACTGCAGCTACATGGAGCTTTTAGGCCAGAAGACAGAACTAAAAGGCAAAAATCTCACCTCAAGTCTGAAGTGAGATTAAGCCAATAGCAAAGGCATGCATGCGGTTGGCGATTAGGAATTCTGTGTTTCAACCTCCTGGTAACCAGCCATCTGCTCCAAAACAAGACAATGAAGCAGTCCAACCAAAGCGTCTTCCAACTCTTTGGGGATGGAGTAGTACTGTGGAAACACATACAACTGCCAGTATTACAAAATCCCTACTGTCAAGTAATCCCTTACATTATTCAGTAATATTTTTACACAATTCTAGAGAAGAACTATTTAAGAGGTCAAATAGAAAGAGGATGGGCTATAAAATTGAATTAAATATCTGAGAAAGATTTAGTAAGAGGTAAATCCCTA
This sequence comes from Ctenodactylus gundi, assembly GCA_004027205.1. Taxonomy (NCBI): domain Eukaryota; kingdom Metazoa; phylum Chordata; class Mammalia; order Rodentia; family Ctenodactylidae; genus Ctenodactylus; species Ctenodactylus gundi. Next base: position 42,204 of record PVKB01003959.1, on the reverse strand, counting down.
TTTTAATGAAAGAAGCTCCCTCCTTTGTGCTACCAATCCTGAGGCCTATTGCCTTCTGGTGGGAGAACTCAGGAGGCTCATAGAAAAGCATGCTATACATTGTTACCTAAAACTATGTAAAATTAGGCTCATGTGAATTTTCCTAACAATTTTTTTCTTACTTTCTATGTCTGCAGAGTTTCATGACCAAAATCATTTTGGGGCTGTATATAAAGAAACTGACACATTATTACCCATAATGCTCTGGAGTAGGACCTGTTCATATTTGACTCTACAGTCCTGTCCATATGATACACCTGCAAAATCATCTATAGCCCAAAATGGTTTCATGAATGGGTGAATTAATGAATCATTGAACAAATGCATAAACTGCACGTGGTAATAAGACACCATTGGCACTGAGACTGCCTCAGGTAGCACAGCTAAACAGCAGCCTCCGTTCCTCAAGTGAGCCATAATCACCGCTTCCTCATAGCAATTTGTGAAGTTCCTCTGTTCTTCTTGCTACTAGATATAGTGCTTATTATTATTGCCCATGGTCAATTAACTCCAATGGAAAAAGGAAATCCATCATAATATTCATTTTTCTAATGGAAAAGTTAGAAGCAATCTTCTTTAAAATAAAGATGCATGATAAAGGACTTACCGAAATGTTGTTGAAAAAGAGAGCACTGTTTTGAGCCACCATCTTTCGGTTGCAGGAGCTAATACCAAGCCAGAGACACTTGTCCATCAGGCCACAAGCCAAAGCCTTTTTAGCTCAATTCGGTCCATATTTTTGAAAGCCTATTAAACCATGACTATTTTGGCCCTTGCTCAGAACCCAAGAATACAGTTGTCTTTGGTAGATTTACAGCAGAGGCTGTTTTCACACGGGTCCCATTCCACCTCAGGTGTCTGTTCGCGCTGCCCAGAGCTGCCAGAGCCGCTCTGTTTGTCATCCTAGCCAAGTTCTCAAGGGTCTCCCTCATGCTTTCTCTCCAGAGACTTCTGGTGCTGGTTGTACACGGGAAGGTCAAGCTGTTGCCTTCCGTCTGTGCACATGCACCAAAGGACCAATCCTGGACTCCCACTCAGCAACCAGGAAGCTCTTGTTGCTTCTATGAGATTGTTCTGAACCTGTGCTACAGGAAGACTGCATAAAGTCCACAAAGCACACCTGCTTTTCTTTAGGTGCTTGTCCTCTGTATACACTATCTTCATTGTTAAATTTATTTTTGAATGACACAAAAGCCACCAACATTGTGTGCATTAATGTTGTATCATGTGATATGTTGATGCATACATGCATCTGTGCACCAGGTTAAACAAATCTATCTACTCAAACACTGTGACTTCTTAGGTTGAAAGCACTCAATATCCTATCATCCAGCTTTTGAGATATACAATAAACACTTTAGTCACCCTATTGCAGAACAGCATACTAGAATGTCTTACTCCTATGAAACTAGACCAATTTTCCCATCTCTGCTCACCTTGCACTCTCCCTACTTCATTCTTAATTTCTGTAAGATCAGTTTTTTTAGATTTCACGTATAAATAAGAACATACATTGCTTTTCTTTCCATATCTGATGTATTTTACGTAACATAATGTTCTCCAAATTCCTTCATGTTTTTTCAAATGACAGGATTTCATCCCTTGTAGGACCAAATAGCACTGAATTGTTTCTATGCACATTTTCTTGACCCATTCATCTATTTAGGTTTTCCTTACTCAGCTGTTGTGACTAAAGCTGAAACAAACCCAAGAGTGATGATGTCTCTTCAGCATGTGAAATTCCTTCCTTTGGACATGAACCATGACATTGGAACTCCTAAATCTATGATATTCCTATTTTTAATTTTTGGAGGAATTTCTATCCAGTTCCTGGCTGGTTATAATAGTTTACATTCACACCGTCCATGACCGGGTGTCCTTTTCCTTCATATTCTCATCAGCATTTGTTATCTTTTGTCTTTTGGACAACACCATTCTCATTGGGGTTAGATGATGTTTCATTACACTTTCATTTGGCATTTCTTTGGTGATGAGTGACGTTGAGATACACAGTATATAATCACAGCACGGTACAATAGCATGCTAGTACTTCTTACTCCACAGAACTGCAATTTAGGGCCCACTGATCACTGGGTACGATTTGTAGCCATTGTTGAGGTTCCCCCCCCCCCAACTATTAAGGTTTTTGGAAATGCATTTATATTTTACGTACTAACTTAACATTGTCAGACAGATAGCTTGCAAATGTTTCTCACATTCTGTAGGTTTTTCCTTCACTCTTACTGTTTCCTTAGCTTTGCAGAATTTTTGAGTTTGATACAATCTCATTTGTCTATCTTTGCTTTCATTTTCTGTACTTTATGGATTTGTAAAAAAATATCTTGTTCATTCTAATGTCCTACTGTGTTTACCTTATGTTATTCTAGTAGGTTCATACATTCCAGTCTTTGATGTATGTCTCTCTTTTTTTTAAGCATAAGGAAACCCTTATTAAGGACCCCTGAGTTCCTTAACTGCTGCAGGGGATCTTCCAGTGCAGGCGAGAGAGTGAGACTCAGAATGTAGCATGGGCATTGGTATTTATAGCTAAGGACCAGAGCTGGAGTTGACAGAAAATAACTAACAACAAGCATCAGAGATAAAGGAGGATTCTGGCTAAACAAACCTAACAAAATTTTTGTTGGCGGTAAGTCATGATGATCAGATATAATCTGGGAGGTGCTGAGAGATGAGGGACTAGATTATGTATTGAGTGTGATCAGGTATGAGAATGGGGTAGTTTCATTAACTGATTCAGCAGGGGTTTTTTTGGTTTTTGGGGTTTTTTTTTTTTTTTTTTTTTTTTTTTGCTATATATGAATCGTACCAGGAAATGAATGGTCCTATGAGGTCGTCAGGAGTCTGGCAAACGTTTATCCAAGCTAAGAATTATTGTCACACCTTAACTACTTCTGAGTATATTTGGTCATGTTAGTCTAATACTGTTATATACTGACCTTCAAAATCATTTTAAAATTTATTTATATTACTATATGTTTGTGATATGTAACACTTAAGTCTTTCTTTTTGAGTTGGTTTTTATGACTGGGGAGAGAGATGGACCTAGCTTCTTTCTTTGGCATTTGGACCACCAATATTCCTGAGAGCATTTTTTATTAAAAGAGTGCCAATTCTCCAATGTGCATTCTTACCAGCTTTGTTGAAAATCAGTTGGCTATAGATGAATGAATTGACTCCTATGAACTTTATTTCTTTCTATTGCTACATTAAAAAGATTAAATATTTCCAGAGCAGTTTTACTTTAAATATGGGCCTTGACGAGAAGTCTGTTTTATATTTCTATCATAGCAGATACTAGGAATTTCTGATAGCAAGACAATGGGGTAATAATAATTTTTTAAAGTTCCTTGTAATGAGATGTGTTCTATTAGTTAATGTTATTCTGAAAATATTGTCCAGTGTCATCATGCAAGATAAATAAATGAGGCAAAAAATAGAAGTAAAATGGCAAAAACATCATTTGAAAATGACATGGGTAAATATCCATAAATCCAAGAAAGACAGCTATAAAAATATTAGATTAAATGAGATAATAAATGAGATAATTCAGTAAAATATGTGGTTGCAACATTAATTTTCCAAAATGAATTGCTTTCCTATCTGCAGATAATAACTTACAAGAAAATAAAATGAAAAAATACAAAAGAGCTAAAAAACTAAACCTAAGTTTGGTGGTGATGTTTCTATGTGAAAGGAAAATTTTAAATTCTACTAAGAGATTGAAAAAAAGAAAATAAATCTTTTCTCAGAGTAGCAAATTATAGTCATCAATTAAATTTAATCAATACAATTAATGTATTATAAAAAATTAAAGGCAACCTTCCAAACTGTTAAAACTTATATAAAGAAAAATTGCTCCTGACAAGGAAGTACACTGACAGATCAATGAAATAAATTTAACAATTTAGAAATAGATAAAATATGTTTCTAAATTTAATGTACAAAAAGCAGTAGCAAATAAACAACATTTTATATCAGTGGGGAAAAGATAGATAATTTTTAAAAACAAATAAAGACGGGCTGGCTTTTGGGCCGAGAAAGAATTGCTACTTCACTTTTTCCACCACAATAGGTGAATCAAATATTTAATTAATAAAAACTGTGGAACTATATTAGTTATTGAGTCACAGTAATGAAAAAGTAATTAAGACACAGATAATACAAACAAAGGTAGAATTTTTGGGGGGTCCTGGGTAGGGGCAGATACAGTGTTTTTAGATAATTAATAAAGAAGTAAAAGGTAAAGAAAGGGTAAAACGTTAAGAAACTGGCAATAAAGTGAATAGGTCTTAAAAAGCAGACTTGCTGTTTAAGCTAACGCATGTAAAGATCTTGGAATTCCTCATTCTATCTTCACAACAACAGCAACAACAAAAACGTTATCAAACTGCACACCAGTGGCTTTTCTTGGAACTACAAAAGAATTGAATGTGTAGGGCACCCTACCAATCTCACATCTGAAGAAAAAGGAAAATTCAGAATCACAGCTGAGATCCATTGACTTAAGTCAAAGCCACCAGAGCTATAAACTTCTAGAAACACATAAATTGTAACTTGGGGGAATTGAAAAGTATCTGTTGTGTCTGGGGTGGAGGCAAGGAAGAGCAGTCCTAGTGAAATATATTCAGAGCCTCCTGAATAAAAAGGAACTATTGTTCATAGGCACAAACTTTATAACACCTCCCAGAGCCCTGGGACCCCAAACTCCACTACTGTCTCACCTAAGAGGGTTGCCAGAGAAAAAAACTAGGTAAAAGACAGCAGCCCACTAAAAGACTGGTATTGATTTGGAGACTGTAGAATTCCTTCCTTCTCCTACCTCTTATCACCACATCAGTGGGGCTCCAGGAAAAGAGCGGATTAAAGCTAAATGCCATGTCTTTATGAGGAATAGTATTAAGGAAAACCCCAAGTCAAGAAGAAGGCAAAAATAAAGACACTAGAATAATTAAAAGGAATTGGCTCATTTAGCTAGAAAAAAGTAGAGCTCAATTTCAAGACACATTAATATTTTCACAACAGGCCCATTTATTTTGGTTTTTATTTTCTCATACAACCTGTAGAGCTTTTAGAAAATAACTATGAAGCGCACCCAAAAAAAGAAGTCAGTCAGAGGAAAGACTCGGCTGCGACAATCATCTCCTTGAGAAAACAGAAGGCTAAGGACAACCCAACTCATTTAAGTCAGAATTACCCTACTAAAAAACTAGACAAAGATACTCTAAAATATGAAAACTACAGGCCAATAGATCTTATGACTATAGATGTGAAAATCCTTAAAAAGTACTATCAAATCAAATTAGATAATATATAACAAGATTTATATGCTATAACCAACTGGGATTTACTCCAAGTATGCAAGCCTAGTTCAACATTTCAAAATCAATCATCATAATCTGTCACATCAATAAGCTACAAAAAGAAAATTAATCTAACACCAATACCTGACTTTTTAGAAGATCAACAAATTAGAGACGACTGCTGTGTTAGGTTCCTTTTGTTGTGACAAAATACCTTAGAAGAATAACTTCAATGAGTAAAGATTTATTTTGGATTACATTTCAGAGGGTCCAGTTCATGATCAGCTGAGTGCAAACTTAGGGAGCTGAGATGAGGCAGAATATTAGGGGCAAAAGACAGGGTGGAGAACAGCTGCTCACTTCATGGGAGCCAGGAAGTGGAGAGAGAGAGAGAGGGAGAAATGGAGGGAGAGAGAGAGAGACCGAGACCGAGACCAAAAAAGCCAGAGAAGAAGGGCTGGGCGAGGCATAGACCTAGGTTCTTGCCTGCATGACCCATTTCCTTGACCTAGGCTTCACATCCTAATCACCAATTCAAATATGAACTTACCAATGAATTAACCCATTGATGAGATTAGGAACCTCATGATCTGAGCACATGCCAAGAGCCCATCAGCTGGCCACTGAAGGACAATGATAGATCCAAACCATCATAACTTAGGTCCAAACTATAGTAGAAGTGGTAAAAGGATAATCTTTACAACAAAGAATGTCAGAACAATTGGACGTACCAGTATGAGAGGTAAGAGGAGAAATTAGACGAACAACTTGCAATTTTCTTAACTTGTTAAATGGTTAAAGATGTGGTATCTATACACAACGAATACTATGCAGCCACAAAAAGACAGATACGAAGCTTATAACACAATAAAGGGCCACCTGGAGTCAATAATGCTCAGTGAAATGAACCAAACACCGAAGACTATAGACTTATGATATGCACAAAAATAATGGCATAAAAGACCCCAACATGACTGACAGGGTAGAAAAAACAATGGTCAGCTAGGAAAGGTATGAACCTCTTAAGAGGGAGAATTGATTTCCCAAACCCCAAGTCTCAAATGTGTTATATTTGGAATTCATGTATAACTAAATTTAAAAATTAATAATAAATAGGATATTAGTCACTTAGAAATTTTTTAGAAATGAAGCAGGAGGGCCAGGAAGCAGAAGGGAAAGCATGGTAATATTAGTGTGATATTTATGCACACAAAATACCCAAGCTCAGTGTAACCATTGTATATATCATATAAACATTAATAAAATGAAAAAAGCACATTTAAAAACCCCACATTAATGTAATGTTTAATGGAAAATTAATATATTTGTTGCCTTCCCTGAAATCTGAGAATAACACTTTTTTTCATCCTTACTGCCATTCAATATTGTACTATTAGTACCAGCTAGTGCAATAAAATTTTAAAAAGACTATATGAGAAAAGTTAAAAACTGTCTCAACTTACCGATAACATGATTGTTTATGTAAAAAACTGCAGAATATCTCGAAGACTTGACAAAAAACCCTCTTCTGGAACCAAGTAAGTAAATATGGCAAGGTCAATAAGCATTAAGAATTTGAAAATTTTAAAAACCTATCATTTAGGATGGTATCCCCTAAATGAAATATTTTTGTATAAATCTAACAAAATATGTATATGACCTTTATGCAGAAAACTATAAGACAGAGACTAAAAATTAATGATCAAATGAATAAATCAACATCCCATTTTCCTGGACTTGAAGGTTCAACATCATTCATCAAGGTGTCAATTTCTCCCGACTTGACCTGAAGATTCAGCGTAGGTTTAAGCTCAGTGGCAAAGCCACGACAGCCTGTATAACGTCCTAATGTTGATTTCTAGCCCTGAAAACAAAAAGTAACCTGACCTGCTAGGGTATGGATGTGAAGTATCCCCCAGAGCGGTAGGTGCCAAAGGCTTTGCTCCCAGGCAGTGGGGGGAGGTGGAGGAAACTAGAGCACTAGAGTTACACCCTTGTGGAGACACTGGAGGTCCTAGCATTTCTCTCTCCCTTTGCTTTCTGCCCACCGTAAGTGTGACTGCCAAAGAGATTATGTCAACTTGAGGCGATTAGGAAACTCCCCCAGAGTAGAGCTTGTAAGTGTGTATGAGGAATTTGTGCACAAACGAACGAGGGGAGAACATCCACCTCGCACGCGGGAGGCCCCGCTGGGAGCTCCAACTCTACAAAAGGAAGAAGAAAAATTGCTACAGCGTTTTCTTCTGGAAAAGCTCTCGCCTTCCCAATTACCTACGACGCTGCTTGCTACATGCTACAGATCTTCAGCACCGATTCGCGCCAGTCCTGACTTGTGCCTGACTACCCGTAGCCATCCTCAGTCTCTGGTCTTCACTGTTGTTCTTCCAACAACTGAGATCCACAGCAGACTCTCACTAGCTGATTGGAAGCCCCGGGCAGGTGTTCTACCTTGCAGCTGAGCAGCCACGGGACCCTCCAGCTCTCACACGTGCAGCGCGCCCTCTTAAACTATCTCCTCAGCCTTGTAAGCCCTCCAAATCACTTTTTATTATTTCTGTCAATTCTGCCTCTTGTGGAACCCAAACTAAAACAATAAGATAAAAAATAATCTTCCACCGCACATTCCTGACATGGCATCCTGTGCCTTAACAGGCCCCAAAACAGGATTAACTGAATATGGGCTGAAACTGTGAGGTGAAATAATTACAGGTTGATTTCAAGTATTGTTGTCACAGAAAGCTAACACAAGATCCCAATAAAAACACCAATAAACTATTTTGCAAATACTGAAAGAACAATTCTAAATTATCGGAGAAGGCAAAGTTATAACAGCCAACACAATGGTGAAGCAGAACCATTTTGGAAGAACAATACTACCCTTTTTAAGAATTATTGTAAATCCACAGTAGTTAAGAAGGCATGGTCTTGGTAAAAGGATACATACAATACGGAACAGACCCATACAGATATAATAAACTAAATTTGGCAAAGGTAATTAATTAGAGAAAGAGTAACATTTTCAGTAAGTGGTGCCATAACAATTGAATGTCCCTGTACAAGGAGGAAGAAAAGACAAATATTTAACATTGGAGGAAGAAAGGGAAACTTAGACAAAAATTCTCAACTTACACAGAAATGAATTCAAGTACACCATGCACACAAACCTAAAGCGCAATACTATAAAACATCTTGAAAAGAACATAGGAGAAACTCTAACTTATGTTAGACTTGATAATTGGTTTTTAAATACAAGACTACTAGCTGATGACACACAAAAGAAGAAGCTGATAAATGTATTTGATTAAAATTTAAAATTTCCCTGGGAAAACACTGAAGAGAATTAAAAATAAGCTACAGACAAGAGAAAATAATTTGCAGCCCTTATACATGATTAAGGATTTGTATCCAAATTAAATGAAGAACTTTTTAAAATCAGCAATGCAAATAAAAAAACAAAAAACAAAGAACATTATGTTAGGAGAAAGTCTGGAATATCTGGAATACATGCGCTCGAAGTAATTGTCATTAGTGAACTGAAAAATGAAAACATTGAATGTTCTTAGAATGACTAAAACCCAAAGCTGACAACGCCAGGGACTCAAAAGGGTGCTGGGATCCGATGCACCAAAAACTCAGACTCACTGCTGGTCCAGCCACCTTGGGAGATGGTTTGGTGGTTCTGTAAATCTAAACACAACCTTGCCGCATAATGAAGAAACCCCATTTCCAGGTGTTTCCCAATTGATTTGAAAACTGCGTCCTCGCAAAAACTCCTTGTGAATGTTTATGGCAGCTTTGATTGTAATTACCAAAAGCTGCAAGCAACCATGATCTCCTTCGGTGAGTAAACACATAAACCGGGGTTCATGCATCCAATGGCTTATTATTCCATGATAAAAAGAAATGAGCTGTGAAAGCACACACAAAAAATGATGACTCAAATGTAAATTGCTAAGTGAAAGAGGCTAGTCTGAAAAAAGCTCTATGCAGAATGCTTCCAATCACACGACAGCCTGCAAAACACGAACCTATAGAAACAGAAGGCCGGTCGCGAGTCGCCAGCAACTCGGGCAGCAGAATCGAATAAGGGAAGCACAGTGGATACCTCAGAGCAGTGGCGCTAAGTAACGGTAAGTCTAAGGCATCAATCATTTTTTTCAAAGCTCATAGAACTTTGCAGGACAAAAAAAGGAGGCAAACTTTAATATATACAATTTTCCCCATTTTGTTAGTGTGTGTGTGTGTGTGTATGCATTATATGATGGAGTATTTGTGCATATATATATTATGTCAGCATCACAATCCCTGGCCCTTTCCCCGTTTTAGTTTTCCCATATCCTTCCTTATTCCTCCCAATATTGTACTAAATTCGTTTTGTAAAATGCCTATATTCTGGGTTTCTTGTATTAGAGAAACCAGGAGATATTTAACCCTTTGAGCTTGACTCAAGCCTCTAAGCACGGTCTCCAGTTACATCTGTTTACCTACAAAAGCCTTAATTCTGTCTTTATGCAACAGTAACTCCACTGTGTACATACACCACAGTTTTTGTATCCATTGGTCTGCTGATGGATATTTTGGCGACTTCTACAATTTAACTATTGTTAGTTGCATTGCTATAAACCTATCTCTGTTACATGCTCCTTTTAACTCTTTTGGAGAGAACTAACTCTGTATCAAATGGACTATTTCAGCTTTTTGAGGCATCTCTATACTGCTTTCCATAGGGGGTGTACCAGTTCACATTCCCACCAGCAATGTGAAAGTTTCTTTTTACATTGCCAGCATAGATTGCTGTTTGAGTTCTAGTTACTAACCTCCAGTCTGAGGTGTAGGTGGTGAAATTCTATTGGTTCTCTCTTCACTTCAATGGTAGTCCTCTTTGCTATGCAAAAACTTTTTAATTTGATACAATCCTATTTGTTGATTCTGGGGGCTAATTCTTCTGCATCAGGTGTCCCATTAGGAAAGTCCTTGCCCACACCTGCATCTTCTAGATTTTGCCTATTTTTATCCTCCAGAAAGTACAGTGTTTCCATTTTAATAGTTATATCTTTGATCCACTTTGATTTTAGTACATGGCAATAGGTTTGGGTATGGATTCATTCTCCTGCATATGGATAACCAGTTCTCCCAGCACTATTTGTTGAAGAGGCTATCCTTTTTCCGGTGTATGTTTTTGGCTCCTTTATGAGAAATCAGGTATCTGAGTGTACTTGAAATTGTCTGTACATCCTGACTTTTGTTCTATTGGCCATCTAAACGTTGCTTAGAAGGCCAAGGGGGCCAGCAGGTAATGGATTATGTGAAAAGAATCTACCTAAATGTATGAAATGATCTCACTGGAGTGAATGAGGCAATCAAGTGCTGGATTAAGCAACTTCAAAGAAGAAAAGGCAACTGAAACTGCACATACGCCAAGTAACTTAACTGATAAAAGAGGTTACCCACTGGCACACGGGTTAACAATTCTAAAAGGCATACACAAGCTATAACCAAAGACACATGAATATTTATTTAAATTAAGAATTCTTACAGTAAATGACGCATTGCTCTCAAAATGTTTCCCCTCACTGTAAACACATTTTACTCCATCATTCTTGCCACTTTCTGAAGCAATTCTAGAAATCTTTTCTTGTGTCTTTAATTGTACGGCCATGGCTGCATCAAAATCCTCATTTGATTCAAAATATTTGTCTTTTCTGGTCATTTTGACTTTATGGAAGAGCCAAAGTCGTAAAGTACTAGACCTGGTAGATAAGGTGGCTTGGACACACAGTATTGCCCTTAGAAGCTTGCCTTCAGCAGATGGCACTTGGCGGAAGCCCTCATTGTATTTTTTTTTTTTATCAGAAGTGTAAACACACAAAACAAGACTTCCAGAACTGCCTCGGAAAGTGGCAGGAACAATGGGAGAAGTATATTCAAAGCAAAGCAGAGTACATTGAGAATTAGAGACAATGTTTCTTTCCCTGCAATAGTTATTTTTAATTTAAACATTCACTGTATTTTTTATCACCCTTTGCGTATGTGTACTAGAAAAAAAACAATTAGGTAAATACAGAGTGAATGGTGAAAAGTTACAGCTAAGCAAGGGGAAAACTCTAGAAGGACTGGAGAGGTTCTAGGCTGAAGGCGGAAAATAGCCTGTATCAGTCAGTTCCTCATTATTATAACAAACACCTGATAAAAAATCAACCAAAAAAAGAAAACATTTACTTTGACTCACAGTTTGGAGATTTCGGCCCATAGTTGGTCGGTTCTGTTGCTTTTAAGCCGGTGGTGGAGAGAGCACAGCGAAGCAAGCTGCTCACAGCCTGGCGTCTGGGAAGAATGGCAGGAAAGGGTGGGATTTAGCTCTCCTTTTTGAGGGCGTGTTCTAAATGACCTAACGCCTCTCTCTCGCTAGGCCTGCCTCTTAAAGGGTCCACCATCCTGATCATGGTGATGACTTTATGCAACCATACATAGGTAAGCACTTACCAGATTAAACACTGTAAGTATGTGCTGGTTATAAAAATATATTTTAAGCTAGTGAAAAGAAGTAAACATACAACTTAAACTAATAGAGCTTCAAGTTTGCTGATTGTCCAGATCATGCACAACATAATGATCCTTGGGATCCACAGGAGTTTTTAAAATTCATTTAAAAAAGCAACAGCTGGCCATGATTTTCCCCAACATTCTTCTGGTATAAAAATTTCTGTGCATATCTTTGAGAAGTACAGAAAATTTGTGCCTTTCTGAAAGTATTTTTATGATTTAAGACAAACAGAATGCAGCTTCTTCCATTGGCCCTACATCTTCTTACTAACCACCCACAGCCACAAAACAGTTGCAAACAGAGAAATAATCAATTAGCACGGGTCTTTTTAATTACCATTGAGTGATAGAGTTTCCAAAAATGAATTTAGTTGGGCAAGAAGCGTAGTAAGTATAACTTTCTACCTGGCCAGTGAAAACTCCTTTAGCTGATTTGGAGTCCGTGGTCCTAGCGTTCAGCTAGCATGAGACACACCTGGGGAGATTTTCACACCTGAGCACCTACCAAACCAAGGCTGTGGTAGAACCTGAGTCACAATTGTTTTTGAGTATCTCTGAGTTCTTTGTAAGTCAGGACGAAGAAACTTCTCATCCTTTCAAGATTTCTCAAGCTTTGTAGCACTTTGAAATCAGATGATAAAATTTAAAGACATGGATTGTATCCCAGGCAGAATTAACAACAATAAAAAAAACTCTCCTTCTTAAGAAAGCTAAAAAAAAAATCTCGTTTTAGTACTTCTCCAACCATTATGTAAGGAAAAAAATAAGTCAGATGTATTAGATTTCAGGATCTTCTCTGTGCAGAAATACATAATTTATTAAGCATATTTTAAAATAAAAAAATCTAAATGGATTACTAAAATACCTGACATTATCTATTTGTCTTGGGAAACAGAAATCCCAAAAATGTTGGCAAATGCCTATCACTGCTGGGATTTTTTTCTTTGTTGGGTAAGTTATACTCTTCAGATGAAATTTTCCATGAATTTTTATGACTTCCTATGGACAGGCACGCTGTTTAGTATTGACATTGTTGCTTAAGTAGAATTTTAGTACGCTCTGCCTCTTTCTAGAAAATGGCTCAAACTCAGTTGAAGCAGGATCCAAATATCATAGAAGGAAAAATTCTAAAGTGACTCTGAGGGAGCACCAACTCCCCGTGACATCTTTCAGGTTCTGTCCTCAGAGTACTATATCCCCCCTCCCGTTTATTGAGCCCAGTTCCCTCATACTAAAATTTAAAACTCTCCCCTAGACAAGGGCAATGTACTAACAGTACTAGTGGCTATTTCAGCTGATATTTATTAAGCAATCACTATGTGCCAGGCATTACGGTAAACTCATTTAAGCTGAGAATTACTCTATGAGCCAAATATTTTTATTCTCATTTCACATTATAGGAATGGAGACACCAAGAGATTAGGCGACTGGCGCAAGGTCCTACAGCCAATGAGTAACAGAGACAGGGCTCAAGATCAGACAGTCCAGCTCTACACCCATGGCTCTCCATCGGGGTCTTCGTGATCACACAGACCTGGACCTCTCTCGCTCCTCTGCCACTTAACCACGCAGAGCTTTCCTCACTCTGGCCCTTAAATGAGACAGCTGCCACTCATTAGGTTGTGATGGGAAATCAGTGAGCTCGGGCTAGCCCCTGTCACGGAGACAGGTCAACAGAAAGCATGTGGGTAAAGCTAGGAAAACTAAGTATCAGTGTGACTGAAAGAGAGAGGGACTCTCACGAAGGACCACAAATACATGGCAGCCAGAGCACAGAAGAGCTCAGGTTCATGAAAAGCTGAGCTAGTTTCTGCAGAACAAACTGAAGGAAATCAAATATTGCATAAATTTGTTTCTACAAAGAGCAGTAATTTATAATTGACACCCCGCAGTTTTTATTGTCAGAGTATTAGCTTCCTCCCATTTATTGAACCACGTACCTTCATACTAAAATTTAAGATCGGTTTTTAGAAAAAAAACAGCCTAGTGATAACAATAATATTTAACAATAATATTTATTGAGCACCAAGTGTGTGCTAAATAATATTGTATGCTCATTCATGCTAATAACTGTCCCAATGACTACTATTATCATTTTTAATTTTCCTCTTAGACAGTCACTGAATAATGTAGATCACAAATTACATAAACTAAAGCAAAGCCTTTGGATAGAGGTTGAATGTTTTGAAACAGTTTTATCACCCTATGGCAAAGAGACTTTCAAAACAAATCACTCAACTTCATTGTGGTCAAAGTGAGAAGATGGCTTTCCAAAAAAAATCCCTCCACTCCTCTCCAGGCTGTGAGCAGAGAACACAATACTGATGTCATGCAGTATCTAACACAGCTATGACCAATCACAATAACCCATTAAAATGAATATTAAATAATTAATAATGGGCACAGTATCTAAACTAGGACAATTAGAATATTAACTGATACTTCTTTTCAGAGCCAATTGGAACAAAATACTTCTCTGATGACCATAATTACTAAGATACTGAGGTGAGAATCTTGGGCTACCCATGGCCAGCCTGTAAAGCACTTTTGCAGACTAAATTTTGCAGTGAAAAAGTGTGGGAAACAGGTTTACCTAAGAGCTCACTAGAACCTATCTGAATACAGTAAGAATAACAAGGTATGGAACTGAGGAAGGGCTTCTACAACAGCTGAAGGAAATACAAGTCAGTGATATTGGAGATAATTACTATAGCTTCGGCCTCACTGTGCCACTAGGATAAATTTTAAATATATAAAAACATGTACAAGAATTTTAATGGTTGCTTCAGAATGCTAAAATGATGAAAAATAGTTTTTCTTCTTTGAACTTTAATTCTCCTACGTGTCCTATAATTAAATTATATATTATCATGTGACCAGCAGACACAATGATTTCATACTTTTTTTAAAAAAGAAGATATATTTAGGCCTCTAGGTAATTCCATTTAGAGGCACCCAAGAGCTAGCAAACCTCCTCAGGAAAGAATATCACAATTTCAAGTTCAGAACAATATGAGTAAAGCCTTTATATTTAGAGACTCAAGATTCACAAGACTCCTCATCCCAAGGAAACCCCATTCTCTTTATTTGCTACCAAAATTCTGAGCAACATCAGCAAGCAACATCTCAGAAAAATCACCAGAAGATAAAAGAAATTGAAAGTAATACCTGTGTTGAAATCATGGCTGCCTTAGATTTAGATATGTAAAATATGTTTATCATGCCTCTCATTGTTTGAAAGGCTATAAATATGTAGGTATAGACAGCAATATATATGCATATAGATAAAAGCAAAGCAAAACACAAGGTAGACATGGGCTGAGGAGCAGGTACATATCGAAGCCTTTAGAGTCTTGCTTAAGATTTCTACATTCTCCTGTATATAATCTTTAGTTCTTCAGTTAAACTTACCCTATCCCAAATGTTTTCAGAAACCTGATCCTTATTTATAGGAAGAATTTTTATAGATCAGTCTCTAGGCAACTTTCAATTTCATTTCTATGTTTTTATGTATTCATAAGAGGACAGTAGCATGTGGAGTTCAAGATTTAGAACAAAGTACAGAAATATACCTTCTCTATATAGACACAGCTACAGTCACAGAAAGAAAGCAAAGCCCACACCTACTGCATTTCGTAGCTCCGGGGTACCACTCTACGCAACCCTAGACAAATGCCGTAGGAAAGATTTTACAAGGATGGCCAGTAATTTTTTCACAGAGTACAGCAGCCTCTGCCTTCACCTCTGGAAATCCTATTTTTTCCTCTTCCTATTGCCAACTGCTTGCTTAACTTCTCATTACCTAATTCACCATTTTCTCAAGTCTTTAATAAGATTTCACTCTGTTTCTGGCAAATCATTTGTGCTAATAATTTCCGGTGCAAGTTCCCTCTATAGCCTCATATGAATGATGACTTGTTGCCTTGCGAACAGCTCATTTGCAGGACTGTAATTTTGGATCAGGAAGAATTAACATTTTGTAAAACAGATGGTGGATAATAATTCATCACACACTGAAAGTTTCAATGCTGTGGCTGCTGCTGGAATGGAATCCAAGTTCGTTTGACAGGTGTTCCATTGCCACTTGCTATTGCTTGAGGTGATAGAGAACTTTTCTCTCCTTTATGCCTTGAATTATTTTTTCCTTTGCAAAATTTGCAATACCCAATTGGCAGTCTGAATTGGGAGGCAGCATGTTCTTGCAACAAGATTTTCTGGGTGAAAATATACACACAAACACACATCATGAACACATTCACCTTTTCTTTAGACAATTAAATAACCTTGCGTTTTTTTTTTAAGTGCTCTTTGCCCAATCAAATCCAAGTCTTAAAAATACACATCTAAAGTAGAGAGTTGGACTGGGAAGCTAATGATGTGGCTAAAAGTGATTTTAACTTTATCAGAGGTTAAGAATATAGCCCAGTGGTAGAGCAATTGTCTGGCATGTGCAAGGCCTTAGCATGTTCACCTCCTAAGAGCTTTTGCAAATTCAAATTCTCAAAGGTTATACTATTTTGTTTTCAGCTTGATCTTATACACATAATGTTCACAGCAGTGGTTTAGACAAGAGCTAGACCAAAGGCTCCCTTCCAGGGACATGTATGAGGAGGCAAATTCAGGAAGACTTCCTCCAGAATGATGTATAAATGATGGGAGACTAGAAGGACCCTACATTATACTGCAAGGAAGTTAGAGACTACACACAATTTTGTTTGGTTCTAGCCATGAAAAGCTCTTCCCATTAGGATCTTGGAATTCAAATATGAAGACTAAGAAGTGAATCTCACAGAAGCAAAAAGTTAGCTCTAGAGCTACAGGCACTGCCCACATAAACAAGGATGATCATGGTTGTAATTTATGAGAATTTTGAAATGTACTCCTCCCCAGAATGAAGCTCTTAACACAGCATGAATATATAGAAAGCCAATGGCCAATGCTTCTTTGATCCTATTTACACTTACTTTTTATGTATTAATTACTCTCTAATAATTACAGTTTAAAGTATCTTTTCCCAAGACTTTGATGATTGTCATAGATCGCTTTTGCTTTCTCTCCCAAAACAGAAAAATTTTGACAAGAGAGCACTTTCCTTAGACAAACCAAGGGCGTCACTGACATTTGACAAATCCTGCTTTGGTCATTCTGTGAAACACAGCCAGCTGGGAAGAAAAAAAGTCACATGATATTTTTCCCTATTGATTTCTTGGTTCTGAGCACTTCCCTTGCAATCCTCTCCTTTCTACAAGCACCTTCACTTGCTAAGTTAAATATCCCAAGGTTCCTGAGGGACTCACAAATAAAGCGCAGTATTTGGGCCCTATACATACATCCTCAGCTTCTTAGATACAATATGCCTTTTGATGACTACGAGAAAAAAGAAATTGTTGAACAACCGGAGCAATAAGTTCATCACTAATTGTTTGAAAGCCCAAAGACTCAGCACCCTGATTAGCACAGGCCTGGAAAAAGAGCAGAATAAAATGGCCATTTATCCTTCAATTAGAGAGCAGTGTGATTGCTGCCTTCCAGATGTACCATGGAGCAAAAATTCAACTTCATCACTCCTTGAGCACAAAAGTAATTTACAAGACAAAATAGTGCCCACTTATGGCCTTTGAATAGCATCAATATGTTCTTGCATGGAAGCACTCCTGAGTTTTTTCAACCTTTATCTCTTAATCAAATTAGTCTCTTGCTGAGATAAAAACAAAATGAGCAGTTCACAAAATTATATACGCAGTACTGTTTCAACCACTTAAAAATATGCACCAAGGGGAAAAAGGTAGAATACAACAAATTGCTAACTGTAGTAATCTTTGAAGAGGAAAAATTTTATTACTTTCTTTTCAGTACCTTTGTGTTTTCTGAGTTTTTATGATGAGCATATATATTGTTCATAATTTCTCATTAATGGTATAATGTGTTGAATGCTTATAATATACATGACACTCTGTCAAACAAAACTATATATACTACTTGAATTCATTCTGAATAAAGGGAGAAAAGAAAGACAATCTACATAAGAGCATTAGAGGCCATCAGGCACCTTTCTGAAGATTGCTTATCTGAATTTCCCAGCATCACATAAAACTGGGCATGGTGGAGGAGGCCTGTAATCCCAGCATTGGGAAGCTAAGTCAAGAATATTGCCTTGAGTCCAAGGCCAGCCTGAGCTACATAGTGAGTTCAGGACCAGTCTGGGCTATAGAACGAGACTTTGTCTCAAAAAAAAAAAATTGCTGATATATAGTACTCAGAACTCAAATCCAAGTCTACACAGTTTCATTCTCTTTCCTCTGTATTACTTTAATCAGAGACTGCAACTATTTTAAAATTAGTATCTGAGACATAGTAAAAATAGTGGAATTAGCTCGTATGAAATAATTTTCTAAAAATGCAAATAAAAATAATTCATACATCTGGCTAGAAACCTGCGATTACATTTTATCTCAGATTTACTCAAGACCAATTATCAGCTTTTATGTAGATTTTCAACGTGAAAAATGCATATTATCACCCCAGTTCCTAGAAGGTAGATTAGGAACTCTAGGAAAGAACATCAACTCAAACACTGGAATCTGAGCCAACCTCTACCACTAGGAGGATTTGGACTGACCTCAGCCAGTTTGCTTTATCTTTCAGAGACTGTGTGCTTGCATTGTTTCACTCTTCTGTACATTGATGCAACAAATATTTC
Source organism: Ctenodactylus gundi (assembly GCA_004027205.1). Lineage (NCBI taxonomy): Eukaryota > Metazoa > Chordata > Mammalia > Rodentia > Ctenodactylidae > Ctenodactylus > Ctenodactylus gundi. The sequence goes on along the minus strand of PVKB01003959.1, from coordinate 23,601 downwards.
TTTTATACTTAACCTAGCAGGCATGCTGCTCAGCCTTGGGTATAGATGTTGAGAAGAAAGGAGGCTCAGGCCGAGCCCTCCCCTCTGAATAAGGACAGTAATACTCCAGCGAAGTTATTGACTGACTGTATTAAAGATCACCAAAACAAAGTACCTGGCACAGCACTCAGCACATGGATGGTGGTTCATACACTTAACTTCTGATATAATCTCATTTTTTTGTGTAGGTAAAATGGAATTCATCTTATCCAACTTGGCTGGGCATAAGAGGATTGATTTCTACAATTCCTTTTGTGATTCACTGGTTCCCGACCAGAGAATAGACTGGTTCTTAAAATATGCTTATAAGATTTAAGATACACTTATGAAATTTTACATTTTTTTCTTTTAGGCTTGTGATAAATTAAATTCCATTTACTTTCCACAATTTTTATCTTAAGTATCAAAATTATAAATAATAATGCCATGTGAAAAAGGGTAATTCACCAGAACATCGCTAAGAATATTAACGTCAGCACATTCTTGCTAACTTTAGCTTCCATGATCAAAAATTCAAGGGGGAAATTTGACATGGAGTGGTGCTAAGCAAGGTTCCACTCTTGAAAAGTTTGCATATAGATATGTTAAGATCTAAATTAGCCCTGTCTCTGACCAGAAGTGTTTTCAAGTCCATATTATTTCTGGTAATGCACCTTCCATTTCATGAGCATATATTTGAGCATGTACTAAATGACCTACAAAGACCTTCTCCGACATTTCAAACATTCCTTCCAGCAAAGGCAGACATCCTCCCCAGAAGAAACAGAAACTGGAAGATGGAGTAGCCTACACTTGCAAGGTCAAGGCCTGAATGTAAACCCCAATTGCCTAACTTCATGCCCCAACTGCCCTTGTAACACCAAATCTGAACTTCAGCTACAGAGAACAAGGTGCTTCCTTAAGTAGCTCATTTCTTCTAAAAGCACTTACAATCCAAAGTTCCTTCTCCTTTTAGGATGAATTCTACCCTCTTCTCAAAGTCACTAGTGGCTCCAGACTTACCATTTAGTTCAATGAGTTCATCTAATTCCTTTTCTGCACGTGAGCTCTTAAAACACAAACACCTTTTATTTCTCCCCTTCTCCTGATCTGCCAAGTTCTCTTTTCTGTAAAGCAAAATAATTTCATTTTTTTCTCAATTTTGAAGTACATTGTTTGGAATCTCTACCCTCTTCCTAATCAGCTCCAATATTCCATCTTGTTTGAATCTATCATTTTTTTTAAAAAATACATACAATTGCAAGGTGTGGCCTGAAGCGTTGAATTACACTATCATTCCCCATATCCTAGACATTATGTTTCTGTTTATATGGCTCATTGGTGAATGAGCTTTTTTATACCCCTCATTCCATGTTTCTGACCCACATATTGTTCTCTAGGTCTTCTCAAGGTGCACTGCAACAAAACCACTTTCTCAATATCCTATTCCTACATTGTGCTTGCATGATTTTTCCTTGTTAAAATACTCTTTGTAGACTGGGAAGGCTGGATTGTGGAATTACATATTTTCCATTGGAGGATTTTTCTCCTTTGCACTTATACTCCACTGTCAAATGTCTGCCTAAGACATTGAGTTAAAATATTAACTAAGTGTGACAGAGAATAGAAACAAAATCCTGCTCCTCGGCCTGTAGAAAACCTGCTGGGACATCCCTTCACACACCAGTAGCTGGTAAGAAGGGTCAGTTTTACCCCTGGGGAATTAGCCCAAAGGTCTTCATCTCCAGTCCAGATGCTTCCCAGAATCCCTCTTCTAAGATGCTAAGAGAAACCAAAACATGGGCTTTGCTGATATCTATAAGTTCCTTGTCAGCTAGGTACCCACACCCCTGGTACAAGAACCTGGGGCCCTTGTTCTACAATGGAACTTCTACTGTAGAACAGAAAGCATGCTATGTTTCTTTGCGACTTTCTGTCTTTATTCTGAAGAAACTGATCTAGCTAAATACTCACCTTGGTCTGCTGAAGTACATGACTTTACTGCTTCCCACACAGGACTGCAATCATAGGTGGACAGCTGTGGTGGACAGCCTGCACCCAGATGGGTTTCATGCTCAGCCTAATTCTGCTGTCACCACTTTAAAATTCTCAATGATTTCATTTATTATTTATTTTTGACTTATCTATCTGTAACTTAAGCAGAATTTAAGAAGTATAAATTAGAAACAACAGAAGAAAAAAAACTTTGTTATTTTAATATTTTTAATGACACTTCTACCCTACTGCTTGAAAAAGGGGTTCTAGTTTCAATCTACACTGGATCCCACAAATAATGTAACTGGCCTGATTGCTAGGATGAGTATTTAAAATATTTGGCAAATACATCATGGGCTCCATCTAGCCAACCAGAAGACAGACACATGCACTGGCTAGACAGCATCAGCCTACCAGCTAAGCAGCGGCCTGCTGCTCTGCATTGCATGGAACAATTTGCTGTGAAGCTTGTGACGTCAGGCAATCCCTGCTGTACACTGTGCAGCTGTAGGTCCAAGTCTCTGTCCTTTCTACTCACCTGTCTCCAGGTCAGCAGGCCACAAACTATCACACTACAGCAGCACATTTTGCCCTTCTTCTCTTGTTCCAGACAAAGTATAAACAACGATGCATTATTTCCAAAGAAACTTAAAGTGAAATGTCTATTAAATCTTGTAGAAGTTATGGACATAATTAACCAATTTGTCATTTCCCTTTCTTAACATCATTTTTTACAGGATTTCCAGTTGAATAACCACAGTGCAGCATGTGCTTTTCTACAGGCAAAAGAAAGAGCAAAGAGGTACAAACTTGTTCCTCTTTGATCCTCTGGGTAGTGCATGAACCTCACCTTGCAAAGGCACAGATCAGCATTGGTGTATTGTATATGTAGATTTGGGGATGTCCAATTGAAATGCAAACATGACAAGGAAATTCTGAGATTTTTTCTTTGTGGGTGAGGGAAAACCATTGCTATCAAAGCTTACCCCTCTGGGGAAGGTGACGTATGATCTCCATCTGCATGCCATCTCTTTATTTGAAATCAGTACTCACCAGCTTCCCAGACCTGACTTTCTGTTCCGGCCCTTTAAACCACAGCCATAACGTAGGCCCAGAGATGCCAGCCTGTAACACCGGAGTTCTGGGAACTAAGGTAGTAGGAGCCCAAGTTCAAGCCAGCCTGGACAACGTAGCAACTTAACAAGATCCTGTCTCAAAATGAAATCATTATCCTGGGCTTGTACTCAGTGTGAAGGCTCTGAGCTCAATCCTCAGTACCACAAATATAAATGAATAAATAAACAACTTAAGGTCAGGGGAAAATTACTTATCACTCACTACAGATATCCTCATCTGTGACATTTCTGCAAACTAGTATTTCCTATTTCTAAAATACCTTCCCTCGCTCTTTTTATGTATTCCATTTATTTTTAGAATTTTCAAGTTCCATTTCTCTGATGTTCTCATTCTCTCCACCTAAAGCTTTCTGTATTGCTGCCTTCATTGCTTGAGTTAAGTTCGGAAAGGTAAGTGGATATTAGCCAAATGACGAGAGATTGTATTCCTCCTTCTTGTCTCTTAACACCGCCAAATATATATGCAATGTGTTTTAGTTCAAAAACCTGATTTAATTCACTTAAGGACAATTCAGAGCGGCTCCCCAGGTTCTTGAGGTAGAAGCAGGGGTGGCTCTCCTGATGCGTGGTGTGCGTCTCCGGCAGGATTGCCACGTCTCCCTGCACACTGTAACCTATTCCCATGGAGGATGATTTTTGGCCTTGCTTCAGTGTTTGATTCAAAACAGTTCCTTCCCCGTCACCTTTGCAGTGGCAAAAAGCGTGTTATGCATCATCAGACCGCCTGGCAACACTGACACTTTAATATATCCCTGAGAAATAATTTCTGTAGCTGAAAGGCCAAAAAGTTTGTAGAGCAAATTTTTGAAGAAATAAGAAAAATAAAGACAATGTCTGAAATTCTCCAGTGTTGACACACAACAACAACAACAACAACAACAACAACAACAACAACAACAACAACAAGACATTCTGGGGACCAAGGTCACTGGGGTGAGAAAAATAATGCGTGAGGTTGTCACGTAAATCGCATTGTGTCCTACAACTTTCAATCTGCTTGAGGTCAGTAGGGATTCAAAATGTCCGGCCAAAGGAAATCCCTGAGGGGAATCTTCAGAAAATGCGTAGGTTTTTCGTATCTTTCTTGCTACAGAGGTTGAGAATCTATCAGGGCTAATATCCATTTACCTTTCCAAACTTAACTCAGCAATTATCTTCTTCAAATAGTTTCCCGTGATCCCTATCTCAATCATCAACTCCACCTGCCACCACCTCACCATGGCAGCACTGATGCCATAACCTCGAACCCCATTAACACCACCTCTGCCTCCTCCCTTACCTCACTATCACAGTTGTTGACTTTGTCATTCACAGCCACCATCATTGCCCACTACCAGAAGCGTAATCTAGTTAAGTAATTCTGCATTTATCTCTTTCTCTCCCCCCCCCCCCATTTTATTGATATGTATAGGTGCAAAATTTAAGGTTGACAATGGAATTGAGCATTTTGTGCACATATGTGTCTTGTCAAGGTGACAAGGGCTTTCCCACTCTTGTTCTGTCCCTCCCCCTCCCGTCCTCTCCCTCTCTCTTCCCCATTTATCTCTTTCAAGGTAATACCACGCCACTCTCATGACATCTGACTCTCTCACTAGACTGATTTTTGTAGTGAGGATGTGCTGTAGTTAATCTTGTTTCTCCATTGCCCAATAAAAAAAGTCCTTTCTATTATGGGTGACCAGATATTTTCTGAATAAATGAGCAATACTAGAAATAAAATTACCTTTCAGAAATACTGGCACTGTGGAGTTGCTCTCTTTTAAACAAGTTGCCTCCATTCTCAACTTATTTCCAGCCACTAAGGGACACTTTAAAAAGCAGTTTACTGAATGATACTCTAGTGATCAAGAAGAGGTACGTAATGTGGTTAATTCCAAAGGTAATTTTCCAGTTGAAGTTTATTCACAGGAAAAATATGGCTAAATACTTCTTAAGATCACAGGAGAGGCAAGACTAAATGAATTCAGCAAACTTATTGTTTCAGACTCTGAGAAATCACCATGTAGTGTGTTGCACCTGTAGGAGACCAGTCTTGAAAACTGGTTGTAAGGAAATCCCTTTCTCCTGTTGCCTTTATTTATGAGTTAGCTGAGTTTCTTTACATGGAATGCCTATGCATAAAAATTCATACATGACTCTACTATGGGTTGTCAAATTGCTCACAAATGATCCTTGAACAATAAAGGATTAGTTATTTTCCAATTGTAAAGCTTCTTTTGTGTTCCTTTTTTTATTTCTGAGATCTGTACATATTTTTAAGGATAAAAGAAAAAAGGAAAAAAAGGAAGGGGTAAGATAGGAAGAGGAAAATAATAAAGCATTTTGATGTATATATGTATTTGTGTGTGTGTGGGGGGGGGGTATCTGTATACCCAATTGGTATACTCAGTGTCATAATATCGTATCAGTCACTATTTTCAAAACTCAAGCTCTATTGTCTGTAACTTAATACAAAACTCACTTGTTATGCCTGGCACTATTCTACCACCATTAAGAATATAACTTCTAGCCTGTGTTTCCTTTTCTGTAAGTTTAGAAGACTGGTGTTTGTTCCCTCAAGGAAAGAGCCCAGCAGAACCAAAACTATGGCTAGAAACAAGAGAATTTGGAGTGAAAGCTTATCGCCCCCAGGACCCTCAGCCTTGGGTAGCAGGTCCAGGTATACGGCCAAAGTGTAAGACCCAAGAAATAAAGGGGTAAGGGACAAAAAAGGAAAAGAGAGGGGGCTAAGGAGATAAGAAAAAGGCAAAAGGAGAGGAAAAGGTCAAAAAGTGCTGATTATGAGGTGAATAGAGCTTTTATGTAGTGTGGGTGGAGTAGCCAGCCTGCAGGTCAGACACCTGGTGTATGGGTCAGGGACTGGACAGAGGAGGCCAAAGCAGAGTGGCCTGATAGATTGGGAGAGCACCATGGTGGGCTATAGGTTAAGGGAAACAGGTCCCCACTGGAGGTCAGGGATATCGTCATCAGTGGGCCGTGCCCGGGTCTTCAAAGTTGTTAGGCTGGGGCTGGAGAAGTCTAGTTGCCATTGGCAGGGGAAGACTGAGAAACAGAGGAAAATAAGTATCTATAGGTCAAGGTCATACAAAGATAGCCAAGCTCTGAATGTGGGAGTGGGTGACACGTTCAGCACAAGAGTGACAGCACAAGAACACCACAAGGTTATTTACTCGTATTCTGTAATTTTATAAAATTCTACCAATGGCTTCTGTTTCTTTGTCCCAGAGTCCATGTCAAGGAATACTACAAATGAGCGTCTACCCAGGGACCTCAGGGACATTTTCTTTTTTGCTTTCTTTCTTTTTTAAATTTTTTTCTCTTTTTTTGGAACTTAACACAGTGAAAGAGAAGTTGCTTTCTACTACTGCCAAATTGAAAAGAGTTATGGACACATAACTGTGTTTGAATTTTAAGGGCTCTATCAATCAAATTCTTGCGGGGTTGAGTGCTGTTCTCATTCCTATAATTTAACATCTTACAGCAAAAAGAAAGTAAGGCAAACAGATAGAGTTACTGGCTCTCCTGGCTATTAGCGTCAACTATTCCTTTAGTTAGTGCATCCCTAAGGAAGGGATAAGTACAGTCCGGGAACAACTAACTCATCAATGTGCCTATTGTCCAGCAATCACCAAGGAGGTAGAACTTAACCAGTTCCCACTGAGTCCTTTCTCCACTTCAAAACAATAAAAAATATAGGAGGAAGATGAAGAAAACCATGGAAAAAAAGAAAAACAAATGCTGATCTTACATACACTGGATCACTGTGAATTTATATTTACTTGGCCTGCTATGTTTTGGATCTTCTAATTAATATTAGTAAGAAAACTCACTTTTAGTTCCATTTGATAGAGCTTCTTGCCTGCAGAAGTAGAACCAAACACACAGCAGGGAGACATCAGTGATCAAGAAAGTAACCTAAAGACCTACGATTGCGAGCGGCCAGCAAAACTGCTTACTCTGCAAGGCCGTAGATAAGTCTGTGCTTAGGATGTCTGTTCCACTTGAGTGGTCCTTTGTATATATTTCTCTTCTGAGGCCAATTTCTGTAGTGTACTTGCATATTCATGTTTGCAGCAGCACATAACAGTTAAATCTTGGAAGCAACCTACATCTCCATCAGCAAGTGAAGAGAGAAAGAAGGTGGTATTTATATACAATGGAGTATTACTCTGCCATAGAAAAAGATAAATTTGAGTCATTTGTAGAAAAATAGATGCACCTTGAGGTTTTTATGTTAATCAGAATAAACACAGAAAGTTAAACATTATATGGTTTCTTCTACATGAGAAAAACAGCATATAAATAAGTAAAAGCAAAAAAAAAAAAAAAAAGAATGGGAGCAGGAAACAGAGGGAGACTCCACGGAGATGGGAAAGGGATCTTGGCAAAGAGGGGTTCAGGAGCACAGAGAGGGGAAAGGAAAGTGAAAATGATGAAGATGTGCTATGTATTTGCATCAGTTATTCAAGGCAAATAAATGTATTAAGTATTGCAAATGCATACTGATAATAATTGGAGGGGAATTAAAAAATAAAAGGCTACAAAAATCAGCACTGCTTCTAATTAATCACCACAACTGAAATTCTCTTCTCAGCTCATTTAGCTCTGTATGCCATCATGGGGCACACAACATCCTGTCAGTAATGTGGGACCACTGTCCTGTGTGTGGCTCAAGACACTAGTAACCTTGCAGCCATCTTGGTTGTGTAATTATTCTCACACTTTGATCCTACATAGATCCTACAGAACAGATTTTTCAGGACCTATCCTCCTCGTTAAGGGACATATGACATAATTCACTCTTATTCTACTGGATCTTGGGCCACAGACTCAGTCTTCTGCCTCCAACAAGTATATCTGCTGCAGGAAAGAAGAGTCCTGAGATTCCCAACTGAGACAACTGGTAAAATCTACAAACTGCCTAATCAATGAGAGCTTAGACATATATATCCAAGAGTCTATTTTTGTGACGAACCTGGTACAGTTCATCTCCTATGGCTCACAAACTATCCCTTCATACAGAAGAGCCCCCAGGTAAACATTTAAGATAAACAAACACTATTTAACAATGAAATAATAATGACTAGACTCAATTTATTATAGTGAACAATGGTGTCAGGATAAAAGAAAATTATACCCTCTGTTGGGTACAGTATATCACTGTTTCATATGCATGTGATCAATGTTTTCTCTGTCACTAAAACTAATGAGAGCACAAGGAAACTCAAAAGCCTTCACATAAACATAACATGTATGTTTTTGAGATACTTATAACATTTTACCTGTGTAAACTTAACGAGGAAAAATTAAGCATATCCTTTGACTTGACATTTTTCTCCCATATAGCTTTTAGTCCAGTGTTAAGCTAATTAAGAAATTTGGAGCATACCAAACATTTACTTCCAGCATTCCTTTTTATAAAGTGAAATAATAAATCTCTTTAAATTCTTCAGGGGTTCTCTGGGATTTCACAAAAAAAGTTTTAGGTATAAAAGACACACTGGTTTAGCAAACATAATGTCGAAGTCTGAAAGCTAAGGAATAGTATGTGGCTAGCTATAAAATCCCATCAACAGACCAATGGATACACAAACTGCAGTATTTATACACAATGGAATACTATGCATCTATAAAGTCCAACAGCGTGGAGGCCTTTGCGGGCAAATGGAAGAAACTTAAGAACATCATGCTTAGTGAAGTAATTCAGAAGCAGAAGGTGAAACATCAAATGGTCTCTTTGACATGACAGTCCCAGATCACAACTCTCACGGAACTTAAAACTAAAAACAAAGTCCAGGGGGGTAGGGTGGGGAACAAGGGAGGGGTGGCTAGGGGGAAGGACAAAAGGAGAGTGGGAAAGTCCTTGTCACCTAGACAAGATACATAGGTGCACAAAATGCTAAACTTCATTGTAAACTTCAAATTTTGCGCTTATATCAATAAAAGGGGGGGGAATAAAAATGATAACAAGACATTCTGAAATAACATCTAACTAAGGGATGTTATTATAAGAAAGCAACTGTAGCTCTTTCCCAGATGAGGAAGCTTTAGCTTTTGTTTGTTGGTTTATTTGTTCATTTTTGCTATGTTGCTTTAAAATTTATTTTAAAAACTATAAAAATCAACACAAAGCAGAGAAAATGTTTCTGGTGAAATAAGGACTCTACCATCTGAGTAGTTTTCATAAAACATGCAGAGCTATATTGATAAATTCTTTATCATTTTAATGAACAGAAATTGAAACTTTAGTTTTTATTAATAATATTTAGCAGGAAAAATTTTTAAAGGTTCATTTTGTCTCTTACCTTACTTTTTGGTAAACTTAGCCAAAAATTTTAATACAGTTCATGCTTTCTCTTCAGATTCAGTTATTATAATCCAAGGCACATAAAAGTCACTTGGCTCAAAACTTTTATTACTTGGTATATATACCAGATTCGCCCTTCAGGCTTTGCCTTTCCCTGTATTTCTAGATTCTAGAACACAATGACACTTTAACCTTGTTTGAACCACTTTCCTTTCTCCTTGAAAAACAAAAATACATATCTAGTTGTATGTTTTTCTCACTATGGCTCAAACTGAATTTTCTTTCACTGTAGTCACAGCACCCATATTAATTTTGAGTTTTAGCTAAAAGAATAATTTCATAAAGCAAATGAGAAGACAGAAAAAATTTAAATATGTCATCATCGTTAACAATTTCATCAGTCTAGCAAAGCTTCTTAGTATTGATTAAAAAACTTCCTGTTGCTACACACTTTATGTTGCATTTTCATTCATAAGCTTCCTAAAAATATAGCCACATTATAAGTCATCAAAATCAAATATAAAAGCCTACAAACTTAAAGTTATTCTTAGTAATGAAAGTTTGATTATGAACATTACTTAAAAATCATCTGGTTTTCTCTGGATTATCACTGAAAAATTCCAAGGTAAATTTGAAATGTGAACACTTTCAGTTACGTTATTTGATCAACACACCACGTAAAAAGGTTAGGATGTTCATATATAAGATAATTTTATGATAAAACATACCCACATCTTGTTTTAAAAGCACACAAAAACACTTTATGTTACCCTGAATAGTAATAAACCAAAGAAAATATTGATCCACTCTAAGGTGTCCAAAGATACAATTTTGTTAGCTTGAATTCCTGAAATGTTTCTAAGAGAAAATTCCTAAGATTTTCTCCCTCAAAATTCTAGTGCATTTAAAGCATTAAAATATCAGATTCTTTTTTTTTTTTTGGAGGGGTAGACTCTGGATTATTTAATTTATATAAATACTTGTTTACTTCTAAAACTCAATCATAACAAATCTTTTTAAATTGCCACTATCTTTTTAACTTATTTATACTTTGAAGAGATATTTTACATCCACACATAAAGAGGTAAAGACTCTTCTGAATTGTAAACACATAGCTCTCAGCTCAACTGTACAACTGTAAATGCCGTTCATAACCCCGGAATTATAAAAACTCACTGGCTTAGATTGCAAGAGCTGATGCCTTTCCCAGTGGTCAGAAAATATTTTCCAACTGAGTTCACAAGTAGGCAAACAGCAAAAGATTAACAAATCAAATGTCAACCCTCGTCGTTCAGAAACTGGATTTTCATCGTCCATTAGACAGAGATCACCAGCGGTCAGACCATGAAACCAAACCTCAACCACTGATACTACAAGTGCGAATGACTTTATTGATCATTCAGGAAACAGGGGGGAAAAAGCGCACAACAAAATCAATGGGGGCCTGGTGGAGAAATAGCACTAGCCAAGTTAAACTTCTGTTCCTGCTCAGAATTTACTCCATGGGGCAGGGAAAGTGCAGTTGAAGAAAGAAGCCCATAAAGCCCATTTCTCCCACAATGCAGTGCCTTTGGTAGGGAATGGATTGGGAAATCTAATGGGTTTTCCCTAAGTTTGAAAAGAATTTCCAAAGAGGCAAAACCATAATACTTAAGCAATGTACAATGATCATTTGACACTGTTTATCTTTGCCTCATTAAATAACAATTTACCTGGTAAAACGTTTCAAAAGAGTTAAAGAGGATTCAAGAGAGTAAAGAAATATAGGTAACTTAATAAAGGGATATTAAAATAAAACATTTTATTTCCCATTATGTATGTATATGTATGTATGTAGATATATATACATATATATTATCTATGTATAGATAATACATTACCTTCCCACACAGTTCCCCTCCCTGCTGATTCCCTCTATCACCCCCATTTGCTTCTACAAAATGATTGTTTTCTGGATTTCTCTTATTAGTGAAACCACTCCTTATTTAACCTTCTGCATCTGACTCACTTCACTGAGTATGATGGTCTCAAGTTGCTTCCATTTACCTACAAAATCGTCAACCCTATCTGACTTTATAGGAGAGTAATACTCCATTGTGTAAATACACTGTAATTTTTTGAATCCATTGGTCTGTTGATGGGTATTTTGGTGTCTTCCTCCCTTTGGCTATTGTTAGTTGTGCTGCTATGAACACAGGTGTGCACGTATCTCTGTTATATGTTGTTTTTAACTCTTTTGGAAAGATACCCAAAAGAGGTGTTGCTAGATCAAATGTGTAAACACAAAATTGTTCACTCCATCTTTCAAGATCATCCATTTCACCAAAGAGAAACATCTGTTTCTACCAGTTAATCTACATGTTAACTTCTGCCACTATAGTCTTGAAAAAGCTCATCAATAAAACCTCAAGCCCAGACCAACATAAAAAAGACGCCCACCAATCTCTTCTATTTATATCCAACTTTTGGACCATTTTTGCTTTTCTGACAGAGCTTTAAACTTTTCTACTATGCCACAATATGTCTTTTCTAGACAAGCTACAGAAATCTCCCGAGTCCTTCCCTTGTTCAGCATTAGATCTTTAGAGTTTCCTTCAAGCCAAGGGCTCTTCCTGCTACTTTATAATTATTGACTTGCCCTATGCAACTGTTTTTTCTCTTCCTAGAATTCCTGAAATGAATGCACAGGGGTCTTACACAGCCAACCTTATTACTTCCCCAGTGATTTCTATCACTTGCTATTTTCCACAAATTTCTATTTCAAACATGACCTTCTTCAAAGCAACCACTGAATTTGCAAGTTGATAGATAATAAGTTACAGGAAGTTTTATGTGTGCTACAGTTGAATCTCCTTAAATGCTCTTGGTGTGTGTGTGTATGCGCGCGATGTGTGTGCATGTACACAGATTGTCTCATTTCTTCCTGCAACTCTCAGTTGCCAAATATGTCTTCTATTTGTACTGACCACTTACTTTTGTGCTACTAGGGCCTTCAGATAAGTTGCCATGGGGTTGGTGTTGATTTTGTTGATTTTGATAGTGATAGTGACACACTGGAGCACACCAAACAGTCTCCTGGCCTCCTAAATAAGACTGAGTCACTTGCATTAGTTCATTCTTGACCTGTAGGGGAGTGGAAATCTGGTGAAATAAAAAGTAGGTGTCGATCTCTCTCTACTCCTTCTCTCAGCAAGGTGAGCACAGACCTCTGCAGGTCAAGCTCTTCCAAAGAGCTGCTTTTTAAACTTCAGTTAAGAGATCTGGTGTGCTTTTTTTCCAGGTTCTTACCCAGCCTACAAAAAGGAAAATGTCTACCAACTCTGCTGATCAGAATTCCAAGAAAGCCCAAGACCACACTGACTCCAGCTACTCATCAAACTCCATTAACTACATGGCTCAGGAAAGTCAAATAAATAGGAGTTGAGAGCAGAGGCAAAGGAAATCATCATCTTTTAAAATTTACTCCCCCGGTATAACTTCAAATTCTTCTCCTTTTGTCCATATTACCTGAAGCCCACTGAGACTGCTACTTCTGTTAGCTAGCCCATGACATTGTGTATAGCGGTAGGGTGAGGGGAGAGGGAGGTGAGTTCAGAAATGTTGTTGAAACTAGTACAAAGTGGGGCTGGAGGAGTGGCTCAGCAGTTAAAGCACTTGCCTAGCAAGCGTTATGTCAAATACTAAGTACCCGAGTTTGATTCCCCAGCACCAGATGAGCCAGATATGGTGGTGCACAAGTGTCTCGGCACTTGGGCGGCTGAGACAGGTGGATTGTCTTGAGTTCAAATCCAGCCTGGCCTTCATAATGAGTTAGGACCAGCCTTGGCTACAGAGACCCTGTCTCAATAAATAAATAAATAAATAAATAAATAAATAAATAAATAAAACACTAGTGCAAAGTATGTAAAAACTAAGCTGTGGTTACATAGGTGAAAGTAGGTCTTCACTCAACATCACCCAGAAAGTAGACCTGTCTAGACTTCCTACGTAGCCAGATTGCAGGCTGGCATTAGCACCAAGTTCCCTCTCAACCAGTCAATTCGGTTGACTTATTTCCGGGTTCTCTCTGTTAAGTTCCTACATTCTAGAGAATGAGATATTTGAAATAAAGAGGTAATTATAAATTCAGACTGAGCCGGACTCGAACACTTAGAGAGGAGGAATACGTTAAGATTCTACTTCTTCAAAACAGGTGTTTTTGGCTTTTATCTCATGTTACAATACTCCCAATAACGTGGAGCTGGGGCTGCTGGTTTGGCGCAGGTGTGGGTGCCTTCATCCTGCGCTTCTCCAGGCCTTGCAGCGAAACCTCTTTTTGGGTGTAAACAGTCTCCCTTGGGTGGAGCTGCCTTTGCTCTTACCACCTTGTGTGGCCTGGGGAAGAGGCAAAAAAGGGCCCTCTGGAATGGTCTGTAGTGCTTGTGATGGTTAGCATGTTTTCTGCTGTTTTCTCAACTGCTCAGTTCTAACTGCTCTAGATTTAAAACATTTTGGAGACACAGTGTGGTACAGCTCAGCTCACAAGGAGATTAAATTTAAGTTCAGAAATTAAACTTGTGGCTATTATTGTCGATCTCCGCCTGAATCTCTTACATATCACCCTCAAAATCCAATGCACAACTAGGAGACTGATGGTTAATGATACTCTACTTAAGATAATGGCCCTAGCTTTGTAAAGGTGGAGGATGATACATCCACAAACATTACAAAAGGCAGCTCTAATGGCCCTAAAAAGATTTTATGGCTTCATAAACAAGAGTCAAGCCTGAAGTGTTGTCAATAGTAGTAGAACCTCCAAATGGGTTGAGAGATTTCCTTTTGGTCTCTCACTTGGAGCCCATAATTATTCACAGGTGCAGTAAGAAAACAGATCTAGCTGAATGTTTCAACAGTAGCCTGATTCTGCTTTTTTCCTCTATGAACAGAAAATATTACTTGCTTTTACTCTGATTGGTTTGCATCTTTAATATATTTTTCCTGCTTATAAAATATAGAAACATAAGGAAGAATATAAAAATCAACCCTAGTCTCAGTGACTAGCAGTAACCTTTGTTAGCATTTTGCAGAATCGACTTTCAGTCTTGCATAAACATGGGTCTAATGACTTTAGTCCTAAGTCTTCACTTTATTTAGCAATTTGGATAATGTACTGCTAGTTCTTGGTGTATACAATCATATCGTCTCAAAACCATCCTTGAATTTGTATATTTTTCTAATTGTAATGTCCACTAGTACTGAGTGAAAGTTTTATTTTCCAGGCTTTGACAGAATAACATAATACACATTTAAAATATCACTGATTTGTGTTTCAGTCTGTCTTCTTTTATTTTTTATTCTTCATTTTTACATTGTATTGAGTATCAATTTTTCATGAATACTTGAGACTCACTCCACACAACCACTAACACTAGTGTGCTCACTGTGGTCCCTTAGGACCTGTCTAATTTGTGGGTCCTTATAAGTAAGCTGGTTTTCTTACGTAAAAGCTTTACATTGTTTGACACTGAATATTCACGATTTCACCAGCATATGCCAAAGGCTTCTCGTTTTAATCATTTTGCCTAGCACATTTTCCTTAATCTATAATCTTGAGTGCTTTTTTCCCTTCAAATTCAGCAATTCTTTATATGTCTTTGATTATACACTTAATTATAGTTTCTACTCTATTCGTTTAGCCTCATTCTCAAGGGTGCCAATTATTCATTGCTTCATATTCTATCCCTGAAATATATCATTTTCTTTCTCATAATTTTCTTTCTTTCCCCCTTCATTATATAAAACACTGAGCACTAAGTATTTTCAATGTAGATTTTAATTCTGAAATGAAGCTTTATTTTTCTATGGCTTCTTTTCTTAATATTAGCAATTCTTTTTTATCTCAATCCACTTCCCTTTTAAATAGTCTTTTAAACACTTTCATATGCTCAAAGCAGGTGCATTCTAAATGGTTTTATTTTACCACAATAATCTTTCTTACATATTTTGAACAGGACTGTGGAGCAGCAGGCCTCTGCTTTTATGTTGTATGGGACTTTTCAAAAGGTTCTGCTTGATGTACATTCTCCCTAATGCACACATCTTTGGGAAGAAAGAATTTTAACCAAGACGTTGGGGCATCTCTCCCCTAGTTCCTACTCAGGATTTCCCAGCCCTGGCATTACCTCTTCTCAGGCCTTTGGCTAAGCACGGAAGAACACAACCTCCCTAGTATTTATCTGGGAAACTCAACAGATGTGGCTGTTGGGAGGTCTCTTGATATGTTCTTACCATTTTTTCAATTTTGGGGCGTCTATACTCTCTTTGAGTGCTATGGAATATTCCAGGTTCTTTTGGTATTTCTCCTGCCCTAGATTTAGAGGGGAAATGCTCTTTTCTTATAACAGTAAATGGAACTTAGAAATCAAGTTCAGAGTCTACACTGTGCTCAGACCTACTGGAGCATCACTGGATCTAGACCATCGCTAGAGGACAAGAAAGCATGGGAATGCACAGGTGTACTCACTCAGTGGCGGTCATTTCTCTGTTTATCCAACTTTGTGTATATTAAAAATATAAGATTCATTCTGTCGTAGTCACTTTCTTATTCCGGAGTTACAATACCCAACACCACAACCTAAGGAGGAAAGGGTCACTTGAGCTCACAGTTCAGGCACCTTGGCCTTTTCATGGTCAGCTGGCAATAGTGGAAGGGCAGGGCCTGGCGGAGGGCAGCTGCTTGAGGCATCACAGCTTGAAGCAGAAGGATTGGGGAGAAGCCTGGGCAAGGGCATATCCTTCCAGGCCACGTCCTCAGTGGTCTGGCCCCCTGACCAGGCCCCACCTCTTAACAGCCAACAAAATCAGTAGATTAATTCACTGATTCAATTAACCCCACAATCCAGTCACCTTCCAAATAGAGGAGGCTTTGGAGGAACATTCCAGACCCAAGCCATAACAAATACTAATACCTGATATTGTATTCCATAATTCTTTGGCTTTCTCAGACAGGCATGCAACACTATCCAGTCTTTGGAAGATACAGAGGACATTTTAAACCCTAGCTTCCTTTCTGAACATGGAATTAGAAGTAGTAAACCTCATCCACCCTCAGAGAAACTTACTCCATTGTCATTGTCCGTTTCAGAAACACTTTCACTAACCTCCTTGCAAACTCTTCCCTGAGAAGGCCAGGAGACGAGGAACACCCTCCGAGTCCTGCTTCCTTCGCAAGTCTTCCTCTGAAGAAGGAAGTGTGCCTTGTATTCATTGTTACTGTTTGACATGTTGGTGATCAATCAAAAACGTAGGCCAAGAGGCCCCAGGTTGATGGTTTATTTACATTTGAAAGATTTTCTCAAAGGAAAAAAAAAAAAAACTAAGCTAAAACCCAGCTAAAACTGAAGGAACAGCTTTAGCAACCGTGGTATAGTATGAGGAAGATACAGAAAAAGGTGTAGGAGGCTGCCGGCTGCCTTCTCCTACTACTTCCTTGATGGAGGTTTACGGATGGAAGATCTCAATCATTTATACATGACATCCGGGAGCAATTCCTCAAGGCGTTACCAAATCTGAAAACTGCTCCTATGTTTTCCATGGTGCTGTGTCCCTGTAGCTCCATGCATTTACCTCAGTATCTGACTGAATAGGAAGGTTAAGGCATGAACAAATTGTCACTGGTTAGTCATCCATACATCATACTCTTCCAACCTCCCTGTTGTCTTTTAGATTTTTGCAAGATGTTCCAGATTATTTTTAGGAACATCTTTAACATAGAGGAGCATTAAAAAGAATATGAAAATAATGTCAAAGAAGTGATTGAATAAACTTTGCGTGCAGTTTTGTCAAACAAAGGAAGCCAAGTTTTTGCCTAAGAGGGTGTCACAAGCAGTTTACCACTGAGCTACATCCCCTACCCGTGCTGTTCCAGTTTCCATAAATTGGACAGCTGTAAGCAGTTTCTTACATGTTTTCAAATTAAAATAATAGCCAGCTCACTGGAATCCTGCTCCAGAATTAGAGGACATGTCTCAGTGAGTATGAGCAGTCAGTTCTAGAGTATTTGGGGCCGTCAAAATTTATACAAATTCTTCTTGCCATGACAACTTACCTACCTTACCTACCCCCTCCAAGGGTTGTGGCTGAAACAGCCATCTTCCATGTAAGCAGTGAGTGCAGTCGTGAATATCATTACCAGTAGCGATCCAAACACGGAAGTTGCTAAGGATGAGTTCAAACTCCCGCCTCCTAATGCCTCCCTCAATTGACCTTCCCTTGTGCTCTGTACACAATTTCTGACTCTCATTATTTTCATCAGCAGTAGGATAGATAAAGGAAAACTTATCCCGAATTGAAAACAGGCAGGACCATTGTGTTTCTGTTGTCTTACTAATGCACAGAAGCATGGCTAAAAACCAAGAAGCCCTAAATAGAGATGCTAAGACACTGATGATCTCAGGTCATCAATTATCATGGCCAATAAATCAATTGTACTATTGGCTCCCTACCGAGCTGTGGAGGCAGCATTTCCTCATACATCAATATACTGTCATTTGTCCTTACTCTTTAAGTATCATTGTACAGCCAGTTTCCAGTACACTGGAAGTTAGGAGTGCTTGAAAACTCAACTAGAATCAAATCTTCCATTATCCATTTTTATTAATTTGCTTACCTTACTAAGACTCACCTAACATTTACCTGCATTTATACTAAGGACAGTTTCTAGACTTTGCTTTCATGCTAAAACAGTAATAAATCTTATTGGAGCTGATTTACTAAATTCATTAATGTACTAAGTGCTGTAGAAAAAGCACAATAAAATGGCAGAGATCTCCAGACTGGTGCTTTTATCCGATATTAAGAAAGGACTCATAGGAGACTTGGTACCTGAGTTTCACACAGGATTAAATCAATTTTGAACAGAAGAAATTAAGGAATGGAAGAAGAACATTCCTAATAATATAAAAATACCATTATTCAGCAAATGACACTTGTCAGCCGAGTGTGGGTTACAAAATGACACATAAAAATGTATTTTTTTCAGTGTTTACATTTGCAACAAGTTGGGGAAAACTCTGAATGCCAATCTAAACTCCAAAAAATAAAACACTTTGAAATTTTATTAACATCCTGAAGCTTTCCCAACTATTCTATCTGAATTTCTAATATCAGAAAAAAATTAAAATCCACATATTTAAAGTCCGACAATGTCAATTACGAGATTAATGAATGCTAAATTGAAGTTTCACTGAGTACATTATGCGTTAGACAGCGACACCTAATGGTAATATGTAATATTGCAGTCAATTTTGTGATTTCAGGGGGAAAAATGGGAAAACTGTGCATGGTACACAGACAGTCCTCCCAAAAGGAAAACTTTTATGAGCACAGTAAAAAGTATGCTGAACTTAGCTCCAGGTGGTAAAAAGAAGAGACAGGAGCCAAGATGGACCCAAACTTCCAGATAGAATGAGTTTCCAATAGCCTCAGTATAAGCATCTGCAATTGTCATGCTCACGTCCCCTGTATCGCTAGATGATGACAAGTCTAAAGTATTTATATTTCTGGCATGGACGTGAAGAATATTTGTCTAGTATTTGTTTCTTCCTCCAGAATATCTCTGGATAGGAACGTACGAACATCAACAAGACAAAGGTTTGTCTAATGACGCTTGTAAATGGTGAAAAAGTGTAAGAACTGCCTTGCTTCTAGTTTTTGTCTCTTGATGAAAAAAAAGGGGGGCCACACCGAAAAGTTGCACAGAATTCCTTCATTTCTGTGATGTTATTGTTCCCTCAGCTTCAGTTCAAAGGTCAGGACATCTAACTACAGGTGGCCATGACATTGCCCTGGGTAACCTTCCGCTTTGATCACATCTTGAGGGTGGAGTGCTTGGATGAGCTCGTCCAAGCATATGTGAGGGATGGGCATATGTGGGGTGGGGAGAGAGAGGGAGAGAGGGAGAGAGAGAGAGATAGATAGAGAGAGAGAATATCTCCCCCACATTCTCAATAACCTCAATAGTACTTAAAGCATACATTCGCTTGCATTCTCTTGCCCAGCACCTAATAATTGGCAAAATCAGAAAGAAAAATTTCTATGTTTTTAATGAACCTGAAACACAATTTTCTTTCTTTGCCTGCAGTGGGAATTAAGACTTGTCATGCCTCTGACCAACCTGGATTCCAGCCTGTGAGCCTATGTAGCCTGGATTTGAGGAGCAAAAGTAGAAGCTGGTACAAACTCCAAGGTCGTTCCAGGTTACCAGCTTGCCAACTACACAGTCTTCTTATGCTCATATCTTCAACCTCCATGAAAAAAAGGAAAGGGAAAACAAAGTAATCTTATTTGCTTATTTGATTCTAATTGAGTAATCCTCATCTCTGCTTTTAGGTCAGCCTTATAATTTTAGCTCTTATTTAGAGACCACACCACACAACAATTTTAAATTATGTTCCTATGATGATTCAAGCTTGTGGTTATAATTCACTTTCCCAAATGACACGAACCCAGTGCTACACGTTGCACATCCATTACATTAGTCGTCACAGAACTAGGCAAGAGAAAAAGACATACCAGAAAAGGCACATTTTGCATCTTCCAACCAGTGAGATCTTCTCCTCTATATAATTTGCATCCAAACAAAATACTTTTGTGTATATGAGGGTTAGTCAAAACTTTGGCTTGACTTAGGTTAGACTTATATGATACGATGGCTAAAATATGCTACCATAATTTTCAATTCCTATTTATGTCTGTATTGTAATGTTCTAGGCTCATATGGAAGAGGCAGAAAAGGAGGATTTTCTGCCGACTTGTGGCCTGCCCACTGACAGGCAATGCAAATTATATGACTGTTGGATATAGAAGGACTTTGTGGCAGAGTAATCAGGGAATATGAACCTCAACTGACTTTTCCAGCCCTCGAGGAAGGGAACTAGTGGGCATGGAAAACATTAGTGCTACCCAAGAGTGCTGCTGCTAGTGGGCCTGCGAGGGCAGGTCTTCTCATGGGTCATAACAGAAGAGCAGGCAGGAAAAGTGCTCCCAGGCCGAGGAGGGCCAGCCCTACACCCCCGAGCTCCCTAGCTGGTTGGAAGCCTGTTTCGTGTTTCCAGGGACAATCGCAATAATGCCCACTGGTCCACAAGTCTGTTAGTTACCTTCAGTATGAATCTTGTCTTGGATTTTCCTCTACAGCCACAGCTAGATGACCTTCCTAATAAAATGAGACAGAGGTCAGCTCCATGGAGCCCAGGCCACGTGACAACCACTTTTCGATCTGTCCTGACCTATGAACAATTTACAGTTTACAGTGTAACTTCGGTAATTCAATCCGAACTTTTCTGTTTTCTGATCGATGAAGCTAGCTCATTCACATCATTAGACAAAAAGAAGATATACTACTGCCTTAGTCTATTTGTGCTGTTTTAACAAAATGCCACTAACTGGAAGTTTTATAAGTAATAGAAATTTATTTCTCACTCTTATAGAAGCTCAAAAATCAAAGATGTAGGCACCTGAAGGTTCAGTGTGTCTTCTGAGGGCATCATGTTTGCTTCCAAGATGGTGCCGTGAAGGTTGCGTCTTCTAATAAGGACAGAGGGCAAGAGAGGGCTAGCTATAGTTTTCTCTAGCTCTTGTATAAACTTGCTAGTCCGATTCAGGAGAGCAGAGTTCTGATGGTCACATCACTTCCTAAGGGTCCGAACTCTACAATGAAAACGACATTGTGTTAAAAAAAGAAATTGAAGAAGAAATTAAAAGACAAAAATACATCTTCTCCTGGATCAGCAAAATTAATATTTCCAACATGTCTATAATGCTAAAAATGGTACACAGATTCAATGAAATTCCTATCAAAATATCAACAACATTTTTCACAGAACTTTAAAAAATACAACCCTGAACTCATATAGAATCAAAAGAGGCCAAGAATAAACCAAAGTCCTCCTGAGCATTAACATAAAAACAGGTGGCATTATCGTTCTGTACTTCAAGTTGTATTATAAAGCCACAGTAATAAAAATCACATTACATGGTATGGACCCAAAAACACACAAGTTGACCAATAGAATAGAACAGAGGTGGCAGAGACAACCTCGTGTATTCTCAGCTATCTGATTTTTGAAAAAAGGGGGGGGGGGCAAAAACATACACTGGAGAAAGGACAGCCTTGTCCTTTGGTGGTGGAAGAACTAGTTGTCTGCAGGCAGAAGAATGAATGTAGACTCCCGCCTATCACCATGTACTGAAATCAAATCAGAGTGGATCAAAAACCTCGATATTAAAACAGAAGCACTGAGCCTCCTGGAGGACAAAATAAGTACAACTCTTGAAGATAAAGGAGTGGCCAAAGATTTTTTTCAATAGGACATCTGATGCAAAAGAAATAACCCCCAGAATTAACAAATGGGATTACATCAAATTAAAAAGCTTTTTGCAGGAAGATACAATTAACAGAGTAAAGAGAAAACCAACAGGATCGGGAAAACTTTTATCACCTATAACTTGGACAGGAAGCTAATAACTAGAATATACAAAGAGCTAAAGAAAAATAGAACCCTTGAAATCAAAGACCCAATTTAAAAATGGCCAGTCGAAATGAACAGACAGTTGTCAGAAGTACAAATGGCCAATAAATACATGAAAACTGTTCAACATCCTGACCCATTAGAGAAATGTAAAGCAAAACAACACTGAAATATCATCTTACTTCAGTGAGAATGGCTTCTATCATGAATTCAAAAAGCAATAAATGCTGGAGTGGGTGCAAAATAAAAAGGAATATTTTTACAACGATGTGGGATGGTAAACTGGTATAATCACCAAGGAAGCCAGTATGGAGATTCCTTCATAAAATGAAAATAGATGTCCATTTGACCCAGCAAAACCTCCTCTAGGCAGCTTTCCAAAAGGGTTAAAAGCACCATATAATAGAGTTACATGCCTAGCCATGTAGCTATGTTTACAGCAGCCCAACTAACAATAGTTACACCATGAAAAATGTCAAAACATCCATCAAGAAACCACTGGATAAAAAAATAGCACATCCACACTCACACACAATGGAGTACTACTCTGCCATGAAGACAGATATGAATCACTATTAGGTAAATGAATACACCTTGAGACTATGATTCTTAGTAAAGTGAATTGAACTCAAAAGATTAAATATTTAGGGTTTCTCTAATATGACTATCTCAGAATGCAAATCAATAAGAGTAAAATGGGCAAGATTTGGGGAGTCAGGGAGCATTAGGGAGAGTGTGAGAGGGTGAGAAAGGGGGCAGGGAAGTCAATACAAAATTGTTGCAATATATATGAGCTATGAGCACAAAATTCTCCATTTAATTTACATTTATTTTATTTTATTGTGAGACAGTCATCTCACTCTGTAATCTAGGCTGGTCCTGAACTTACTATGTAGCCCAGGTTGGCCTTGGACTAAAATTCTCAAGTTTAATGTAACCATTGTGTGTCACATATACATAATAATAAAAAAATGAGAAAAACACTCAATCTATATGATATGACTTCTTTTTTTTTTAGACATGACTTCTTAATCTCCTTTTCTGTCTTTCCTAAGATTGGATGCTACTATTTGGGTAATTAACAATTAAGTGATCCTTTCTGCATAAGTTTGAAGATTGTCCTTGATCTTCCTCAAAATACAAGGGCTTTTTTAACTATCCAGCTCATCATATGGCTATCACATTCATTATAATAAATTTCATTAAAAATATAGGGGCTATTTTAAATTATCCAGCTCATTATGTGGCTATCACTTTCATTATGATAAATTTTATTAAAATTAATACATAAAATGTTTCTTCTGAGGATTATTAAGAAAATGGAGGGTATTGATAAGAATTCTGTATTATACAATCACCCAGTATGAACTGGGAGGTTTCAGAATTAATTGAAAAGTCCGAGCCCAAGTTATCAGCAGATACATGTCTGTTCCTACCACCACGGTCACTACCAGGCAGCCAGGCACTGCTCTGGCTCTTCCAGCCGTAGTTGAGGCTGTTTGATCTTCAGCTGCCCCAGCAACTGACCCACTAGGACTCGGTCTGATTACATGGACCCCCAAGCATTGACCCATCCCGGTCTGTCAATTGCTTGACTGAGACGGCCTGTTTTATCTGTGTACATGTAGTCTTTGAT
>PVKB01003958.1:136690-167573 GCA_004027205.1 Ctenodactylus gundi | reverse complement strand
GGGGTGGTGGGGTGGGGGGGTGGGGCGGGTACGGTCTCAGATCAAGGGCCTCTAAAGCGTGAGTACAGGATCACACTACTATACAAGTAGCCTGAAATCTTACTTCCTCAGGATACTATATACAAGGCAAGGTGTGCCCTCTACCCACCTTTATAAAGGAGGATTTCACCTTACAAGGGCGGGCATGTCTGCAAAGTGGGGATGCCTTCACCCTAATACATACAAATGAGACAAAGAGGTAAGGTGAAAGGTCAGCGGGCCTCCCCCAGCCTGCCAGGTCTAATCTGAGTGGAAATGTCAAGAAAGGCGACGAGAAAGGGAGCACAGGATCGCCACAGGGGGCCAGAGTATCGGGAACATCCCAGGCAAATTATAACCAGCCAGTCACCCCTGGTGGTTGCCCACAGCAACTCACACTTCAGACTCTGCCCAAGACAAGTGTGACCCAGCCTCCCCCTGGGAGTGGAGTGGGACCTCCCCGTCGACTCTCGGTTCGCCCTTTCTCCCCGGGGACCCTCCGAGTACACTCATCCCGCTCCCCGAAGACATCCGCCCCCGCGGTCGTCGCAGTTTCCGCGCGGCAGCCCCTTCCACATCCGCATCCCTCCCCTCAGGCCGCAACCCAGCTTTTCTATAGGGGCGCCCAGCCCAAGCGACCCGCCAAGCTCTTGACAGAAGCACCGTACACCCCTCATCCCTACAGGCCTGGAAGCCACCGGCTCGACGCCAGCGATCTTCTCTGCGCGCATGCGCGTCCCCGCCTTGCGTGACCCGGCCACGCCCTAAGTCACGCCCATTGGGCGAGTCCACCGCAGCCCCGCCCCGCCGTCTACGTCACGCCGGGCGGTGCTGGGCGGCTCTGGCCCTATCCGTGCAAGAGTGCGAGTCGGCTCCTGGAGCGGAGGGCAGCGAAGAGCAACGAGGCTTTAGGTTCCGCTCCGCCGGCCCTCGCGGGGGCGCCGCCGTCCTGTCCCGTCGGGCCTCGCCGGGTCACGTAGGAGATGGGACCAGACGTCTCTCGCCGCCGCTCGCGGTTCCCCCTGGCCCGCTGGGGTTGCCTCTTGGCGGTTGCTCAGTGGGCCGTGGGTTTGAGGCGCGCCCTGCGCGTGAGTAATTTAACCACTCAGTTCCACAATAAGTCAGCCGTGGCCGCAGGTTGACGCAAGGCACAGGCGCGTGCCATCATCACCCGCTGGACTTTCCCTGCTGGTTGGGTGCCCGAGGCCGAGCGGATGTAGAACGGAGGTGAGGCCCTCCAACCGCACGAAGACGGGAGCACGGCGCTCTGATCCGCAGGGACCCTCCGGCCCAGGTCTGCTGACACCCTTTCTACACCTCTGCAGCCCCTGGTGCCTCCCAGCGACCTCAGACACCGTGGTGGCCAGGCCGGATCATCCCACTGAGTGCTCCAGTTACCAGTTGCTACCTGGTCAGCATCCCTCTGCTTTGGAGTTAGGAACCTGTAGACCACCTCCAAACCTCCTTTTTTTGTGGTACTGGAGATAGAATTTAAGGTCTCCTCACTGAGCTACATCCCCACCCCCTTTTCAGTGTTTATTGAGATAAAGTGTCCCTAAGTGAGCTCCCATTCTCCTGCCTCAGCCTCCCAGAGTCCTGGGATTACAGGAGGGCACTGCCAGGCCAGGCTTCAGGCCCTTCTTTCTGTCCAACTTTTTGTTTTCTCCCAAACTCATCCCTCACGCCACCCAAATTATCCCATTAGCTGCCTACAAAGGAACCCTGGGAAAGCTCTATCCTAAAACTTGTTTCTCTAAGCTCCTCCCAAGACCTATTTCACCTCAAAGGATACCCACTTTTCTTCCCTGTCAAATTTCCCTCCCAAACACGCCTCAGCTCCTGCTTTCATTTCCCAGCTGCTTTTTTTTTTTTTAAGTGAGGACGTTTTATCATCAGATTCTGGTTTTCCCTTGGCCCAGTTCTCCTTCCCAGTGTCCAGCGAGGATATACATGCAGTTTCCTGATGCCTTCACGACATGTCACGTGGTATCTCCTCCACACTTCGCCTCTGGTGGACCCCCATAGAGGACATGACCTATATGAGTTTGATCTTTTCACCTTCAGTCGTACCTTGGTCTGTTCCCCTCCTGGGTGTTAGAACTTGAGTCTTCTCTTTGATAACAGTGCCCATATCCACCTGTACAAAACACATTCATGCCATGATGGTTTTCAGGGCTTTACATTGAGAACACGGTTATGTCATTCCTTCAGTGCTTGAGAAAATAGCATCCTTCTGACCAACGCCTTTTGACTGAAAGTCTGACTTCTGACAGCCCGTAAGCAGAGGCAAAGGCATTAACAGCTGAGCTATTCCTCCAGCCCCATGTACTTTTTTTATCATTATTATTTTGCCTGTTGACTAATATGTAGTTGCCAGATAAACCCTAGGCGACTACATCTCTTGAGAGCACAGCAGGTCCTGATTTTAAAAAGTGAATGGCTGCCTTAGTGTCCAAGGCTGGAATTAGATCGCTATGAAGTCACATTTTAATTGTACTGTGGCTACTTAGGCAAATGTGCTTGCTTTTAGGAATACATTCTAAAGTACTTACGGTTAAAGGAACATCATGTCTCTAATTGATTCTGAAAGATTCAGGGAGAATATTTTGGACAGAGACAGATAAAGGATAAAGTCAGTCAGGAACCGCATTCATAGTTGGGGCGGATCCACGTTAAGGTTAGATTAGGATTCTTGGTGTATTCTTGCTACTGCTCTGTAAGCTTGAAATTATTGAAAAGCCATTTTGCCAACTTGGTAGATGAGCAGAAAGTACTTAACTGCTTTTCTCTTTTTTCATAGGTTAGGCCCTCGCTTTGCCAATAACGAGAAGCCTGGCTTCTATTATTTGTGGTTTTTTTTTTTCTTTTCTGTATCCTAGAATATGTACTTAAGTAATTTCAGCATTGCTAATCTATATACCACTGCAAACAAACAGTGCTGCCAATTAGCATTCAGTAATAATTTAGGCTTCTTAATTGCCAGAGGCTATATATGACAACATTGTGTTCGGGGTTCCTGGGTAAGTTCTCTCCCACCCCTCCATGTGTCTTCTCATGTGAAACAACAGCGTGGTTCTTTTGTTTTCATTTGCATTTTGAGGAGTTTCCTCCAACCTTGTTGATCTTTTTTTTTATTGCTTGATATAGTAGATATTGTAGTTATAAAAATTATATCAACCTCTTCTGGGAATTTTTCCAAAAGAGTTAAAAACATCTTATGACAGAGATACATGCATACCTATGTTCATAGCAGCACATAACGATAGCTGAAATGTGGAAGACACCAAAATACCCATCAACAGACCAATGGATACATAAGTGTGGTATTTGTGCACAATGGAGTACTACTTGTCTATAAAGACAGATAGGTTTGAGGCTTTTGTAGGTAAATGGATGCAGCTTGAGACCGTCATGCTCAGTGAAGTGAGTCAGACACAGAAGGTTAAATATTGAGTGATTTCTCTAATATAAGAAACCCAGATTACAGTCATTTCATAGAACTAATTGGGGGGAATAATGGAGACTAGTGGGGAGAAGAAGGGGGTGGGAGAAGGGGGAGGGTCAAAAAGGGAGAGGGGAAGGATTTGTAATTTTGTCACGATATGTATATGCACAAAATATTCAAGATCAATGTAAATGTATCGCATATATACATATCAGTAAAATGGGGGAAAACTGGATTACAATTTCTAATGATAATAGACAATCCTGGTGGAGATGTGTATAAACTGATAGTCTTTTTGGGCAACAACCTTGTCATTGAGTAAAAATATCCATACCCATGAACCCAGAAAGAGAGCTCACAGATTTGTCATTGAGGAGATCCACTAAAACAGTACTTATAATTATAAAAAATAGAAACCATCAAAATATCCAGTTACTGGAGACTGAAAGTATAAATAATTAATCATAGGTCATAAATTATACCTACTCACATATTAGAGTGTCAACGAGGCTTTTAAAACCATTTTTAAAAGACAGTAGTGACCTGGAGAAAATGTTAGGGTGAAATAAAATGAGACACAGAAATGTTGATACAGTATAATTTTATTTTGTTTTAAAAAGCTGTGGGGGGGGGGCACTAGGAGCATAGCTCATAGCAAGCACAAGGCCCTGAGTTTGATTCCCCAGCACCATGTAAACTGGGTGTAATGGCACACACCTACAATCCCAGCACTCAGAGGGGTGAGGCAGGAGGATTGCTGTGTGTTCATAGCCAGCCTGGGCTACATAGTGAGTTCAGGACCAGCCTGGACTACAGAGTGAGACTCTTATCTGAAAAAAATTAAAAATAAATAAAAAAGATATGTCAATATGTATTAATAGCCATTTCATACAAGTGATAAGACTTTTCGGCTGTTTTGATTTTTATTTGTTTGTAAATTTTCCACAATAAGTAATGTATTTCATTTATAGTCCAAAAGCAGTTGGTTCAAAAAGTTAGCAATGTATTTAGATATTCCTAAATATAGATAGAACTGATGAGTATAGCAGCCCCTCCTTTCTTCCTCTTTCTTACTATTCCTTCAACCAGTTCCCAGTCCATTTTTTCCTACAGTTTCTGGGTTTTACTTACTCTGATATCCCACTAATTAGACATCCACTCACGTGAACAGTAAAGCTATCATTCTTCCTAGTTTGTTGATTTTGTAAGAACTATAGACATTTGAAAATACTCCATGCATGTGTTTTTAAAAGCTAACAAGTACTAAAAGGGCTGGACATGGTCACGTACATCTGTAATCTCAGCACTTGGGAGGCTGAGGCTGGAAGATCTCAAGTTTCAGGCCAGCAATAACCAGACCTTGCGTCAACTCCCTTGCTCCCAAAAAGTAATGGAAGAGTTACAGTAAAAAGTAGAAGTCGCCACCCCCAAGCCAACTTCCTGTAGGTAACTGCTGTCAAGTTGCTTTTTTGTTTGTTTGCTTATTTTTACAATTTTTCCTAAGCAATGTGTACGGTGAAACTTTTTTTTCTTTTTTGAGACAGGATCTCTCTCTGTGGTCCAGGCTGGTTCTGAACTCACTATGTAGCCTAAGCTGACCTCAAACCTCAAACTCACAACAATCCTCCTGCTTCAGTGTCCGTGGTACACGGGAATGAAACTGAAGGTCTTGCAATTACTGGGCAAGTACTTTAACCACTGTGCTATGCCCCTAGCCTGGTGAGTTGTTTCTTGATCTATTAATTTTAGGTAGTACCTATGGATTTATTGCCATGATAAATGAAGACTTCTCACATACCGTTCCTCTCGGTTGGGTGGCTTTGCTGCAAATTTTTGTTGACTGTGTTATCCGTATTTCTATTACAAAGACTGTTCAAACGTTGGGCACTGCAGAACCAAGTAGCACACTTTGGCCATGATTGCTTTCCTTAGAGAACTTTTTAATTTTTTTGCCTGGAATTAATAACTACTTCACTTCTCTTACTTAATTTTTTAAGAATCATATAATATTCACATAGCTAGTTTTAAATGACCTTCTCTTTGCTTACTTAAAAAAAAAAGGCAGAAAAGCTTCATCATCTCTGTTACATATTGGTCAGTATTTTCTGGATAGCCCAGACGCACAGGTTGCATGTTTTTCTCTGAAAACTCCTGTCCCTGTTCCAATATAAACTGGTCATCTGTAGGCCTGCTGTATATACTACAATCTCATTTTTCTGCTCTGTTGCTCCCTTCTTCTTCCCTTCCAACATCCCTTCCTTCCTTCCTTCCTTCCTTCTTTCCTTCCTTCCTTCCTTCCTTCCTTCCTTCCTTCCCCTCTCTCTCTCTTGCAGTACTGGGAACTGAACACGGTGCCTTCACACTGAGTCACAACCTTAGAACACCTCCTTCCCTCTTTTAACTCTTCAAGATAGGATCTTGCTAAGTTATTCAGTTTCTAGAACGGGCTCACACCTGCAATCTTCCTGCCTCAGCTTCCCAGAATACTGTGATTATGGGTATGTGCTACCATACTCAGTGTCCTCTGTTTCTTCAGTTTTTAAATACTGTATCTCTCCCCCACCTCCCCTTACCTTATTCCTTTGGCCTCGTTAGCACATCCCCCAGCACCTTCTGGAATAAACTATTTTGAGATCTTCCATTTCTAAAAATATCTTTATTTTGCTGTCAGACTTAATTAAGAGTTTACCTATATTTTTATGGTATTCTAGGTTGGAAATCATTTTCCCTTAGAATTGTACAGAACTTTCTTCATTTTCTTCTGACTTCCAGTGCTGCTATGGAGCTATTAATGCCATCTTAACTTCTGGTTCTTTGTATGTTACCTGCTATTTTAAGAGATCTCAAGAAGATCTCAGATCTCAAGAAAGTCTCCTCTTTAGCCCTTCAATTTCGAAGTTTTATGAAGACTTGCCCTTTCCTGAGCCTTTTCTCCGTTAATTCCGTTGCCCACTTAGTAGGCCTTTCGATTGTGATTCTTCTCCTGTTCTGAGAAACGCTCTGGTTTTATTGCTTTGATCCTTTATTTTTGCTGGATGTCGGACTTTTGAGAATGCTTCCTCTAATTTTATTTCTTTATGAATCTTTTTGAACTATTCTCTGAAGTTTTCATCACCTATTCTGTATTCTTTCTTTTAAATTCATATTTTTGAATGCCCTGGCTTTTTAACAGTCCAAAGCCCTTTCTTGTTACAATTGTTTATTTATTTATTTACTTTCCATTTCAAACGTCTGTGTCCTCAGAATTCCTGTGAGGAAGCTTAACCACCAATGGAATGGGATTAGAAGGTGTGGTTGAGATGCGATTGGAACATGATAGTAGAGCCTTTATGAATGATATTTGTTCCCTTATAAAAGACAGCCCAGAGCAGTTTGTGGTTTCATGCACATGTAAAGGAGGCTGAGGCAGGAAGATTGTTTGAAGCAATTTAGTGAGAACCCATCTAAAGACAAAATAAAGTAGCTGGTAGTATAGCCCAGTGATTGGAGCACTTGCCTAGGAGGCAGGAGGCCCCTGGTTCGATTCCCCCAGCACTCTATACTTGCTAAGTATGGTGGTGCATGCCTACAATCTCAGCACTTAGTAAGCTGAAGCAGGAGGATTGTTGTGAGTTCTAGGCCAGCCTGGGCTACACAGTGAATTCACGATGAGCCTGGACTACAGAATGACACCCTGCCCCCCCCCCCAGTAAATAAAATAAAATATAGAAATAAAATTAAAAATAAAAAGGGTATTCAGTCACCATCAAAAAATAAAAAAGGAGCAAACACTTAGCTGACTTCCCCCTTCGGCCACACGAGGACATGGAGACATCATCAAATGACCATGTCCTAATCCTCCCATCACTTTGATCTTGTACGCTGCAGCCTCTAGAACTCTGAGATATAATTTCCAGTTGTGCGTAAGCCCCTCTGTCCATAATATTTTGTCAAAGCAGCCTGAAAGGACTGAACCTTACCCTTTCTCGTTCCAAGGATTAAATATCGCCTCTATCTTCCTTTGGATATTGACCGTACTTCCTTTGAAGGTATTTTTTTCCTGCCATGTCCTGTTTTGGTCTTTTTTATCTAGGCTATACCTTCCCAAGGATGTGATGATCCTTGGCTATCTGTTAAGATGCCTTCGGGGGCACAAAGACCTGGGTGAGGGTTCTGTATACATGAATAGGGCTTGTCCCCTGGGATTCTCAGTATGCAGCGGCACAGGTCACCTTATTCCCTTGGGGGAGGCTCCCCCAGAGTGCACCTGGGAGACTCTTCTCTAGGCATCCTGGTTTTCCCCAACCAAGTATCACCTCCTAACTGAATGCCAGTATTCAGGAACCAGGTGTACTTGAAAAAATCTCAGAACCCCAATGATGTGGGTGCAAATTCTGAATCTTCTTTGGGAGGGTGGGGATACTGGAGATCACAATCCAGAGCCTTTACATTGAACTATATCCCCAGCCCAGCCCATTTTTATTTTTTAATCTGAGACAAGGGACTTACTGATTCACTAAATGGCGTAGACTGAGTTTCAACTTAAGATCCTCATGGCTCAGCTTCCCAGAGTGCTTGGATTGATTACAGCCATATGCCGGCCTGGGCTGCTGCATGAGTTAGCGAGACCCTGTGTCAGAATAAAAAAAAAACAGCCACAGGGTGTAGCTCAGTGCCAAGGCCTGGGTTCAGTCACCTGGGATTGAAAGTTAGGAGTTGGGGCCCCCAGGGTCTCCGCAGCATTTAGGAAGATAGGATGGAAGCTAGGAAAGGCAGCAGAGGGGAAGGAAGGAAGGAAACCTGCCAGGCACCTCGCAGGTTTTACCTCCCTGCTTCTCATCCCAGCCAACCCTGTCTCACGCTAACAGGAGCGCCGGTCACCCGGGCTGTGGGGCGAATTGCTATGTGCTGGCCTGCTTTTCCTCCCCTAGCTAGTATCAGCTGCCCTGAGGAAATGGAAGGCTGGTTGGTCAGGAAGCAGGAACCTGTGGAGAATTCAGGATCACAGACTCCCTGGGCGCGAAGAAGCTCACACAGGATAAGGCAGTGCAGAGGGGTGCAGCGGACCCGGGGACCCCGGGAGGACGACCCTCTGCTGGATGCCCAAAAGGAGATGGGAAGCAGATGGAAGCACAGGCTGTGTCTCCCCTGTCAGGAGCTGCACTCCCAAGATCTGCCACCGTCAGCGAACGACCCGCGCCCCGCGCGCAGCCACCCGAGAGAGATGGTTTCCAGGGGGAAACTGTGTCACCTTCCCCAGCAGCCAGCTTGCACGCAGAGGCCAGGTTCCCCACCGCGGGCCGCTCTTGGTAGTGGCCAGGGAGAGGGGCCCTCAGCAAGATGAAAAGCAAGAAATCTTCCAGTCCATTGGGCTAAAAGAGGGTTTTTTTCCTATCCTTTATTATTTATGATTTGTGACCGGTTGCTGTTGCCCGGAACAAACGTTACGGTTCCATTTCAGCTTCTGTTTACTGAAGTAAATAGATGCTTATCGGCCGCCTGGTGCAAACTGCTGGCCGGCTGCTTCTGCAGTTCTTTGATGTCTTCTGAGGCCGGTTTGCTTTCGGTGCCTCAGACGCTTTCCAAAACAACCACACTCTGATGTGTGTGTGTGTGCGCGCCCACGCACGTATCTGTGACGATGCGTGTAATATCTCTGCATCGTGTATTAGTTATATTGCACAATAATCCATAGTTATGTACCAATATCTAATGTTTATATCTTATTATATCCAAATTGAAAACACTAAACTGAAAACATTGAGCAGAGGCTCAGTTTAGTTTTTACTTTAAGGTGTCGCTTCTTGCTGGCCCTGGTGGTGCAGGCCTGTAATCTCAAGATTCTGGGAGGCTGAGGCAGGAGGATTCTGAGTTCAAATCCAACCTGGGCTGCTTCATGAGTTAGCGAGACAAGACTCCGTCAAAATAAAGAACAAGCTGTGATGTAGCTCAATACAAAGGCCTGGGTTTAGTCACCTAGGATTGAAAGGAGTTGGGGCCCCGAGGGTCTCCCACAGCATTTAGAAAGATGGGGTGGCCGCTAGGAATAGCAGCAGAGGGGAAGGAAGGAAACCCTGCCAGGGACCTCTGTGACCGCCGCGGTCCCCTACGCGACATCCCCAGCCGCTGGTTTGGGACCACAGCATGGCCTCCTGGGCTGTAGCTCAGCCTGAAATTTTCAGTTTTTCTTTTGTGTTCCCCTTTGTCGGCCCCTAAGCCAGGTGGTTGGGAGGAACGGCCTGAAGGAGACACATCACGAGAAGAGGAAGTGTCTCAGCACTAAGCAGACACGGAACAGCCACCCCCGCCGTTGGTGACCTCTGTGGAAACTCTGAGAACGTCCTCCGCGTCCTTTCAGACTCTCTGGGAGAGGCGATGGCTGCCGCCCACAGCTTCCTTCTGGCCAGGTGGGCAGCTGCCTGGAGTTGGAAGGAGAGCAGCCCAGGGCGGGGCCTCGGGGCCACCAAGCCAGGACAGCCCTCCTTGTCACGGGTAGGTACCTCTGGAGACACCCCCTCCCCGAGCTGGAACCCGCACAGCCCCCAGCGTGGAGATGGCCAGGCGGCCAGCAGTGCAGGTGCCCTCGGCGGCCACCTAGCACCCCAAGCCATTCTCGCTTTGCCTCAGATTGACTCGTCGAGGCAGCGTGCAGCTCCCCGCGGCGCACCTGTGGGCTCCCCTGCCTGATGACTCAGGCACAGGGCTGGCAGCTGCCTGAGAGCCCCTGCGGCGCGAGGAAGCAAGTGTGGTGCAGAAGGAACCGGAAAAAGCGTTGCCCGAGGCGACATAAGCTTGGTCTAAAAATATAGGTTTCTTGTGCAATGTAAAAATTTGTACTTCAGCCAACATCGTGGAGGAGGCAGTAAGGCGTGACCACCGAAAGGCAGATGAACAGGGTCGGGTCGGGCCGGTCCTTCCGCCCAGAAACGGCCCCTGGAGATGTCGGGTGAACTTTGGGGCTTTTTTGGCGATTGTATTTTTTCAACAAAGGTGTGACAGTATTGGACTTTCAAAATTGGACATTATGGCTTTTCCACATGTATCTTATTCTAAAAAGAATATTATATGTTTAAGTTTGTTCGTTGTAATATTACTTATAATTCTGAAAACTTGAATACTAATGTTCAGGGATAAATTTAGTAAGTTATAATCTCACAATAAAATAGTATGTAACCATTAAAACAATTCCATGCTATTGACATAAAAAGAGGTCCCCCAAGATCTTGCTAAAAATGTCTTTAAGAGATTCTAGACAGTACATATCACATAGTATTCATGTGAAAACATGGGTGTACACTTATGTGGCAAATGACATTTGCAGTCCCCTGTGATGACACAGGCCTGTAATTCCAGCATTCTGGGAGGCAGAGGCAGGAGGATTGCAAATTTGAGCCCAGCCTGGGTAATTTAGCGACTTGCTGAGATCCTGTCTCAAAATTTTAAAAATGTTAAAAATGTGTGAGGATGGGGCTCAGCCTCTGGTACTGTCCCTCTCTCCCCCATAAAATGTCCTTTGCCAGAACCTCTCTCTAGGAGGTGGCGTTTCTCTGCTGTTTACTTTCTTTTTATATTTTTTATTACTCTTTTAACTTTTGTGTATAATGAACATTTACTAGTTTAATATTTTAAAATTATTTACTTTGAAAATTTTATATAAATTTATACTTACAGATATAAAATATATACATTATATGGTGAGTTAAGATGAGGGTTATAAAACATACATAG
The DNA here is from genome assembly GCA_004027205.1 of Ctenodactylus gundi. Taxonomy (NCBI): domain Eukaryota; kingdom Metazoa; phylum Chordata; class Mammalia; order Rodentia; family Ctenodactylidae; genus Ctenodactylus; species Ctenodactylus gundi. The sequence goes on along the minus strand of PVKB01003958.1, from coordinate 156,403 downwards.
TATAATGCCCTTTGTATTTTATATTTTATATATCAGTTTATATATTTTAGACTAAAAAGTTACAAAGTATATGAATTTACATATTTCATATGTAAAGTGCACACATAAAATTTTAATATATGTGTAAAAACAAATTTAATTTGTGTGTGTATGTGTGTGTGTGTGTGAGACTGAGTCTTGCTCTGTAGACCAGGCTGGACTGGAACCTGCTGTGTATTTCAGGTTGGCCTTGAACTTGCAGTCCTCCTCACTCAGCCTCTTGATTGCTGGGATTGCAGGTGTGCACCATCTTACCAGCCCTGCTTTTCATGTGTTGTATTTTAACAATAAGACTATTTCCACTTTGGGGAGAAAATAGTATAGCTGAGTCTTGGAAGATTGGAGACTGGCCAAGTGAGGGCAGCCCCAGCGAGGGAACGACAGGTCCAGATCACCAAGGAGCACAGCCCCTTGAACGTCCATGACATCGAGCACCCACTTATTTTCTCTGCAGGCAACTCTCCTCCTGCTTTTCTGGGTCACTCTTCTCTCGGGGCTCTCCGTCAGCCAACCAGACACCTGGACAGGCCCTGTGGGAATGGGGTACAGGTTAAAAGTGTGCTTGTGAGGGGTGGGGGCTGCATGAGGCCCGCCCGACCTGCTTTGCAGCATTGCAGAGGCTGGAGGTGCAGCGCCACCCTGCAGAGAACAAAGAATTTGTGGTCAGGTCGCATGTTCAAGTTGCAGCCCTTCCAAGTGCCTTCTAAGTGCCCTGGTGGCCTGTCTCTAGATCCTTTACCTCCCTAACACTCAGGCTTTATCTCCTAAATAAGAAGAATAAATTTGGGCTGTGGAGCCTCTGCACTCTGGCAGGCTGATGCAAGAGAATCCTACATTTAGGGTGATTTATCAAGAAAGAGAAAAAAAGCTTATTAAGAAAATTAAATAAGGCACATGGTACAGCCCCTCACACCTGCTCATTACCAGAAGGTTCTGACAACAGTAATTACAATGACACGGCAAAACCCCAGAGGCAGAAACACAAAGCCTTGATATTTAACAGGTCCTTCTGTGCTAAGAAACCAGTGCTGGCGACAAGCCCTTGTGATATATCCTTGTGGTTGGACACCGCTGGTCACAAATTCTAATTATGGAAATGCTGTCAGACCAACTGGCCTGATGACGCGAGTCACAACAGGCGGTTTGACTCTCCAGGCCTGGGGCACTCCAGTGACTGAGCTGAGGTACAGGATAGTTCTCCCCGTAATTACTCTTTTTATTAGGATGCATTTGCAGTACATAATTGCATTCAAGTTGAGGAATAGGCGCACACACACATCACATCTTCACCATCTTAACTTCCTTTCTCCCTTCCCACCCTCTCACCCCCCCTCCCAAAATCTGTGTCCCCTAGGGAGTTGCAGCCCCCTCCTCGGCAGGTGCTTCTACTGCATGTTTTACATTTTGTGTTTGACACACACACACCTCTGTTGATTCAGGGTCTGGCCTGTCGCCTGCATGAAATATCTTAAATGTTAACTCAGATAACTTGGGTCCAGTGACAGATCCTCCTTCCCCCAACCTTGTCACACACACAGGGGAACAACCTGTTTCCTGTGGATGGCTGTAATGTGGCTTGGGACCTGATTAGGCTTTTATTGACAGCCCCGGGGGGAGGGGGGAGAGGGTGTAGTGACATTAATTTCTTGCAATAGTGAATTTCCTCCTCCTTTGTATCTGGATTTCTTAGCTGGAGTCTTCTTGAGGTTGTTTTCTGAACTATCCAAGTGTTTGGTAGCATTTCAAGCCCTCCAGCCTGCTTACCCAGCGTGGCAGTTGGCAGCAAGAGAAGTTCCAAGCTGGAGTCCTAGCAGTTATCCCTACCTGGCATAGTGATCTGGGGACCTGGGGTTACGAAACTTCTCTCCTTCCTAGCTGAGAAACTGGACTGGAGAGCTGTTATAAGGGTTACATAAGCTAGGGTAAGCACTCAGCCAACGCTAGGTGTTCCCAGCATGCACTTGACCCCTGAAGAGTGGGTGCTGCCTTTCACTGTGGCAGAGACGCAGAGAAGCAAAGTGGGACAGTCAGAATATTTACCACTAGTGATTTTGGGTGTCACCCTGGGGTGACACTGCACAATAAAAATGGGCCTGCCTGCAGTCATTCTGGAAGGCTGAGGCAGGAGGATTGCAAGTTTGAGCCCATCGGGACAATTTATGGATGTCATGAGACCGTGTCTCAAAATCAACTCCCACCTCTTTTCAAAAAGAAAAAAAATAGGAATATAGTAAACTGAACATCCTGGGTTCCATTCCCAGTGAAGAAAGACAGAAAGAGGAAAATCCAGGCTCGGTGGGCCTCACAGTAATTATCTAAACGCACAGAGAGAAGGGTCCAGAGAGACCCCAAAGCCATCTGATCAGCACCGCCCTCAGAGAGATGAGCCACATCTCCTTGTAGATGAGGACCTTCCCTCCCAAGAGGCACCAGAACCCCACTGCAAAGAGCATGCTTGGCAAATGTGGGGACTGGGCTGGGTGATCTGGGGTCCCTTACTTCTAGAAGCTTAGTGCCACCTCTTTCTCTCTCCCTGTGGTGCGAGGACACATTAGGGTGGCTGCCACCTGCCAACCAGGAAGGGACCATGCGTCAGAACCTGATTGTGCTGGCACCGTGATCTTGGCCTTTCCAGCCTCTCCTGGAAGGGGTCTGTATTTGCCATGGGCACTGCTTGTCTGTGGCATCCTGCGACAGCAGCCTGACGGGACAAAGCCATGGCGGGGGTGGGTGGGGGTGTCCCTCAACACGATAAGAGCTGGAAGCTGGGCTCCAGATCACTTGGTCTTTGATCCTCCACTTTCTGTTGCTGGCTAACCCCTTTCTAATTGCCACATTCTTAAGATAGAGTACCAGAGATATGGAGGTGGTTTTGTAAATATACTTTCTTTTTAATACTCCAGGAACAAGGCACACATTGACACTGGTCTGTGACTGGGCTATCGGAGCTCCCTAGTAGAGAACCCTGCTCAGTAGCACCCCTCTGACAGAGACACAGAACCCCCTCTCCAACTGAGCTGTCCCCAACAACTTCTCTCTGAGGAAGCCCAGGTGTGGGTGAAGCAGCACTGGACCAAAACCCTCCCCGAGGCTTGGACACCGAGCAGACTGCAAAACTCCCGCAGGGCCTGTCACCTACCCCACCTTAGGGTGCAGAAAACTCAAGTCCCCACAGGGAATTTCTGCTTAGTCCCCAAGGGCTCCTGCCTGTGGTTAAGTTGGGCACGTCCTTTCTCTTGACCCTGAGAAACCTGACTGACCAAGCAGCACAGGTTCCTACGTTTCTGTGATATCTCACATGGCCTGGAAGTGTAGCACTCCAGTACCCACTGCTGTGTGGCAGACCACCCAAAATGCAATGGCTCAAACATAGTGAAGACGCCAGTGGAAAAGAATGTCAATGGGGTGGGAATTAAAGCAGTCCCCAGCCCCGTGGGAGTGGTCGTGGGGAGAGACTGAGGCCCTGAGACCCACAAAACTCAGCCAGGCGTTGGCCATTGGTTTAGCCCATTCAGCCACTCCCAGAATGCCATATAAGTGAGCCCCAGACTCACCTGGAGGCACCTGGATGGCTCCCTGGACAGATGCCAACATTCATTGTGCCCTGTTTAATTCCCACCCCACTGGCATCCTTGTTAGGATCAGGGCCACATACCCGGAGGTGAGGGGCAGGCGGGAGTGAAGCTTCACTTGTATTTACAGCTGCTCCCCAGTGCTCACATTGCCACCAGAGCTCCACCTCCTGTCACACCAGCAGCAGCGTTAGATTCTCAAAGGAGCACGGGCCCGAATGTGAAATGCACATGCACGGGATCGGGTCACCTTCTCCTCATGAGAATCTAATATTGAGTGGATGATCTGAGGTGGTGTGAGGCCAGAACAGGCAGGCTACGGTAAAAAGTGGGGGTGGAGCTGAGGGAGGGGGGGGGGCGAAGGTGAGAATCCCCCCACCCCCCGGGGGGCATCAAAGGCAGATGCCGAGGTTCTCCTCCGGTTCTCCTCCGAGGAATCCCGAGGAATCCGGGTTGTCACTGAGCTTGGGGGCCTGGAGCCACTACAGGCAGGGCAGGAGTCCCGGGCAGGCACAGAAGCTGGGCTGTGAACACAGCACTCCCTCCCAGGGCTCAGGAAGGAGAGGGTTCTCGGCCCTGATGGTGTAGAAGCAGTGCCGGCATCCCAGGGTGACAGACGCACGCCGCAGGGCCAGGGGGGACGGTGTGGGGACAGGGGACAAGCGGCAATGCCAGGCCAAGGCAGGACACGGGCCAGGCTGTGACTGAAAGTCAGGCCGGGGGCCGGTGCGTCGCGGACTCCTGGCAGAAGCGCGTCCTGCGTTCTCACTACACATCCGGCCACCAGATGGACTTGGAGCTGCTGTGGCTGGTCTCCCAAGGGGCAGCCCACATGGATCAGGGGACAGAGATGTCCCCAGAGGCCTCTGCAGCCGCCTGAGCGGAGTAGCCTGCAGCAAGACAGGGGGAGACGAGACAGGCTGGACAGCGTCATCCCAGAGAGGACTGTTACCCACGCAGGCAGTCGTGGGCCTCGGTCACTGTGAGGGACCGTGTGGCCAACGCCTCTCTCCAGGGCCCAGCTCCAGCCCTGGGAAGCAAGGAGTGAAAGGAGAAGTGTCCGGGCGACTCAGAGACCAAGTGAGTCAAGGCAAGTGTGGGCGGAGTGGTGTCGGGGAAGGAGCCCCGCAGGGTCACGGCCGCGTGGGGAGGGACAGGGGCGTCAGGAGGATAGGGGTGGGGTGGGGTGACGTGTTTGTCGTTAGGGAAGTTTGGCAGGGGAAAATGAGCGGTCATCTCCAGAGCAAACGGGAAGCAGAGGCGCAAAACCAGGGCAGCTGGATGGGGGGCTGGAAACGCGCCTCCACCGTCAGAGCTGGGCCAAGGTCATACGGCACGAAGGGGCCCATGCACACGTGGTGAAGAAAGGTGAAGGTTAGCCCCGATCTTCGGGGTATCCTCTAAGAGGGAGAGGGTGGGGTGCAGAGATGGTGCAGAGACTCGGAGATGCGGCCATAAGCCAAGCCATGCTGGCAGCCAGGAGAGGGAGGAGGGGACTCTCCCCGGAGCCATCAGGGCTAGCTGTGCCTGAGCCACGTCGATTCAGGCCTCTGGCCTCCGGAGCTGCGAGAACGGATATCTAATGCTGCAAGCCGCCACGAGTTTGTGGTCACCTGTCACAGCAGCCGTGGGGAATGAACACGCCGGCTGACAGCTGGCTGACAGCCAGATGCCCTCCTCACCTGGGCACCAGGTGACATGCTGGACCCGAGTTATCTCTTAGTCATGAGCCCTGAGGTAGGAACCGTCAGGATCCCACTGGCCAAAGGAGAAAGCAAGAAGTACTTTCACTGTGTCCATCTTGGCTGATGTCAAGTCTTGGAAAAAAATAAAGTTCAAACCTTCACCCATGGAGGGTGGTAAGTTATCTGCCTGAATACAGGCCCAACTTTTAAAAAGACCTATTAATAATTTGTGCCGGGTGTGGTGGCATTTATCCTGTAATCCAGGCACTCGCAGAGGCTGAGGCAGGAGGACAGCAAGTCTGAGCCCAGTCTGGGCAACTGAGTGACTTAGTGACGCAGTGTCTCAAAATGAAAATGAAAAATTGGCTGAGAGTACAGTTCAGTCTTAATCTCTGGGTTCAATTCCCATAAGGAAGAAAAAGAAAGAAAGAAAAAGAAAGAAAGAAAGGAAGGAAGGAAGGAAGGAAGGAAGGAAGGTAGGTAGGTTGTTTTACTGTAATCCCACTGAGCTGAATTGTACTAGTAAGCGGTTTAACTCATTGCTTACACCCAGGGCTGGCATAGTTGTGCATTTCCTGGGCCCAATATATTAACACAAGGCAGAACGTCTCTTTGCACCCTCCCTCTCCCAGCCACCAGCTTCGCCAGCGCCAGCGCTCCTACTCTCAATGCTGCCCTAACCTAACCCCAGCTCAACCCTAAACCCAGCTGTGACCCAGCGGGATCCTGTGGCCAGAGAATTTTCCACACTGGCTTTCAGTTTCTCCGGGGGGAGGGGGAGTCGTCAAAGTGAAAACCAAATGAAACCAAAAAAGGAGGATTGAGGGAAAGAGGGAGGAATACAGGCCAGGAAAGAGGAGCCGAAAGGAAGAAGGTACAGAAACAAGAGCAGCCACCCCCGGTTCCCACCCAGGACCTGAAGGATAAAGGCAACAGAGCCGCAAGCACCCCAGACCACGTGGCAGCTGGGACCAAGGCCCACCGGGCTGTGGGGGGCTGTTATTTGCCTACAGTCACACAGCTTAGAAAAGGAAGAAGCCTCGGCCGGATGTGGTGGCACATGTCTGTCATCCCAGCACTGAAGTAGGCTGAGGCAGGAGGATCGCAAATTCAAGTCCAGTCTGGGCAACTTAGCAAGATCCTATGCCAAAATAAAAAGTCTGAAAATGGGCTGAGGGGCCTAGAGGCATAGCTCGAAAATGAGAGCACTAGGCTAGGAAGCAGGAGGTCCCGGGATCCGATCCCCAGCCCTGCGTGACAGCTGGGCGTGGTGGCACACGCCTGCAATCGCAGAACTTGGGGGGCCGAGGCAGGAGCACTGCCAAAGGCCCGCCTGGGCTACACAGTGAGCTCAGCACCAGCCTGGACTAGAGTGAGGTCCAGTCTCACAAAAATGAAAGAAAAAGAAAAAAGAAAAACAGAAAAAGGCTAAAGATGTAGCTCAGTCCGAAGGCCCTGGGTTCCATCACCAGTATCACAAACACACACACACAAAATGAGTAACAGAAAGGAGGCTGAATTTGAACCCATGCCCGTCTTACCTCAAAGCCCACTTCGGTGTTTTCCAGTCTCTGGAGCATCTTAGGCTCCTTCCTTAAGGTGTTCCCCCGAAAAAGGAGGAAGCAGCCCCGCGGCCCCCAGAAGCGCCACTAGTCAGCGTTGCAAACGTGGGTAAAGCATGCAAGCTGTGTCCTAGGCTGGAACGCTCATTCCTCCAGCCCGGATCACTTTGATTTTTGAGCTCAAAGGCCATTATAGCAGCAGAGGCCGGCCCAGCTGGCAAGGAAGCATGCCCCCCTCCCCCCGCCCCCAGGCCTTGCTGGGCTGGGCTGGCCATGTCAGGGATGAAAGCTCGTGATGCCCTGGAGTTAGCATCGCTCAGTCACAGGGCAGCAGCTGGAGCGGGGGTGGGGGGGGGTGGGGGAGTGGGGGGGTATCGGGTTCAGGCTGTTCTTACGGCTAGGGCATCACCCCAGTGAAGACATGATCTTTTTCCTTGTATTGTGTGTGACTGAAGTCTTGCTCTGTTGCCTGGCCTGGCCTTGAACTCACGGGCTCAAGCAATCCTCCTGCCTGAGCAGATGCCACCATGCCTGGGCACGCAACTTTTTCTCATGAAGCATTTTAACATATATCAAATTTCAAAGAGCATCCTGAGTGTCCCCCCCCCCCCCGCCCCCACGGCATCCCCAGCAGCCGGTAGTTGGCCTGCCATGTGCCCGTCTCTTCCTTCGCCTCCTCCCCACTGCAAACATTCAACAAACTCCGGCACTGAGCGCCTCCGTGTATCCAGTAAGCCACTAGACTCTCTAGAAGTCAGACTGGAAACAAGAAATTACACGTGTGGTGACTAAGAAGAGAAGCAGGCGACGGCTTTCCGGCAATGGCCGCAGACACTGCTGCTCAAACGCAGGGCCAACTGAGCCCTTTCACACATAGAAAATTCAGAAGACAGAAAAGACCCTTGTCGACTCAGGAACGAAAAACCCGCGTTTTGGCATGCCTATTTTCAGGCTTTTCACAGACTGTGGGGAATGTGTTGTCCCCCCCCCCCCCCCCCCCCGCCCCCAGGTAGGCCAGGTAAGCCTGCTACCTACCGTGTTACATCCCGAGCTCTCTGAAAACACAGGCTATAAAATTCACTCATGTTTTAACCCCAGCAACCAAAGGAGTCAAAAATACACATTGGAGGAAAGACGGCCTCTCTGCCAAGGGGTGCTGGGAACCCAGAGAGCCACATGCAGGCGGCTGAGTCGGGTTCCTCCCTCTTCCTCAAATTCAATTGGAAAACACTTAAGATCTGAAACTTTGAACCTGCTAAAAGAAAGCACCACGGAGACACTGGAAGTCACAGGCACAGGGTTCCACCAGCACAGAAAATAGCAGCCAGGGTCAACAGATGGGACCTTGTTAAAGTCGCTGCGCAACCAGCCGAATGACATAAGTATGTGGAAAAAATATCCTAAGGCTTTAGCTATTAGGGAAGCACAAATCAAACCTGCATTGAGACTCCATCCAGAACAGCTATCATCTGAAATTGAAAACGGGGCTGGAAGAATAGCACAGCAGTTAAGAGTGTTGGCCTAGCAAGCACAAGACCCTGAGTTTGATTCCCCAGCACCACGTAAGACGGGGGCACAGTAATATATGCCTGTAATCCAGTAATCGGGAGGCTGAGGCAGGAAGATTGCTGTGAGTTTGAGTCCAGCCTGGGTTACACAGTGAATTCAGGACCAACCTGAACTGCAGAGTGAGACCCAGAGAGAGAGAGAGAGAAAAGAGAAACAAAACAAAAAGAAAACAATGTTGGTAAGGATGTGGGGAGGAAAGGAACCCTTCTACACTGCTAGTGGAAATGTAAATTAGTATAGCCACTATGTAAATCACCTTGGAGGTTCCTCAAAAACCTAAAACTAGAGCTGCCACTCGCTTGAGCTCTGCCTCTCCTTGGTATGTAAGCAATAGAACTAAAGTCAGCAGACGCCAGGGTGACCTGCACACCTGGGTTAGCTGCCAAGACACAGAGCCAGCCTGAGTGCCCACCAACAGATGAACGGATAAAAACAATGTAGTGCGTACACAAAGTCAAAGGTTCTTCAGCAGGGAAGGAACAGGGCGCTGGATGCAGGACCCCCCCTCCCAAAGGATGCAAGACTGGGGGGAGGCAGGGCGGTAGGGCCGAGGGAGGTGAAGATGAAGAAGAGTTATGTTCACAAGTGAGGCTGCCCAAATGAAAAATAATTATCCCTGGGGCTTATGCTAATGATATGGTAATGATTCACATGTAGCGAAAGCTGATCAGACAGAAACAATTATTTACAGCAGTTGTATGGTAGGATTGGAGTGATTATTTTTTGTTAGTACTGAAGGGGGGGCATTCATGTGAAAGATTCTGTTACTGGAAAAACTATCTGAAATAATACATTTATAAAGAAGAAAGGTTTTCCTGAGCTCATGGTTTTAGAGGTTCCAGGCCAAGATGTGCTGGCTTCCAGCTGGGCCTTGAAAGATAAGTAGTTTATTTTCTTTTTTTGCTGGCAAAAAGAACCAGAGAAGAAAAACAAGGGGAAAATGACCATCTATCTAGCTTGGTTTTTTTCCCCCTTATTTTTCTAAGCTGATACACAAAATTGTATGGGTATATTTAGGGGGACCTGTATGATGTTCTGACACATGTATACACTGTGTAATGTTCAAACCAGATGTAAGCACATCCACCCTCAAACATTTGGTTTCTTTGTAGTAAAAACACTAAATTTTGTCTGGATTTTTTAAAAAAAATACAAAACAGAACACCTCAAGTTCTTCTACCCAACTGGAACTTAGTCCCTGCCAATTGACGCTCTGCTTGGCCGATGCTAACTGCATCGGAAGGGAGGTTGTACTGAGTATTCTGGACGGCAGCGGCGGAGTTTGGACGTTACTCTGGAAGGGCAGTAGCTGCCACTGCCCCCGTGTTTCATCATTTCCACAGAGCCCGGCACCCAGCCCTATCGAGAATTCTAGTCTTCCCCTTTTGAGCATCTTCCCTTAAACACTAATCTGCTCAGATGCAAAGATTGCAGAAAACGAGCTTTAATCTGTCATTTCATCAAGAGCTGAGCCATTATGCTGTGTGATGCTCTTCGCAAAGTCTGATTAACTCACTCTGATGTCAAAATAAACTGGAGGAGGCTGGAGGAATGGCTCAGCCGTTAAAGCCCTGGCCTAGCAAGCGCTAAGTCAAGCACAAAGCACCTGAGTTCGATTCCCCAGCACCACATAAGCCTGGCATGGGGGCAAACACCTGTCATCATAGCACTTGGGAGGCTGAGGCAGGAGGATTGCTATGAGTCCAAGACCAGTCTGGGCTCCATAGTGAATTTAGAATCAGCCTGACTCTTTCTCAAAAATAAATGAAAAACAGGAGGTCTAAATCTCGCAAGGCTCTGAGAACTGGGGTTCTGCATGAGGAGTTAACAGGAAAGTGGAGCAGCCAGCCAGCCTGTCCCTCTCAAGGTCAGCAGCGCCTGGCTGCCGCTTTCAGTGAATGTGTTTGTTCACTCTCCTGTGACATGTGACTGGGCAGAAAAGCCAGCCCTGGGAAAGCCGCAGAGCAGCCAGCTGAAGAGGGAAAATGCAAAAACAAAACGACAAAGAAGACCGAATTTTTAAAAAGACCCGATTATTTGTCTGCCTGCCATTTACCTTCCACGGGCAAAGCAAAGCCATCACACTGCCTGCCGGCCTGAACGTTCACTCAGGCCCAGCCTCCCTCAGTATCCTTGTGGTGAGCAGACAAGCTTATTAACACAGCTCTATGAATAGCCAGCCTGTCCTCAAAGCTTGTTTGAGCCTTTTGTTTTTCGGGTACACTTCGGAGGAAAAGAGGACTCTCGGAAACACAGCCGCACAGCGTTTTCACAGGTACTTCTTACAACAACGCTGCATCCCCGGCACCCCATCTCCTTTACAGGAAAAAACTACTGCCTGTTTTTTAATACACTGCCCTAGGTCATTTTTATTTTTTAAGGATTTGTCAAATTTCCCAAGTCACCAAAAACAAACTTTCAGTTAAACCTGTAAACCTTGAGTTTTCTTGCTTTCTCTCATCCAGCTGCATTTTAGGCGATGGACAGGTTATCTGGAGGGCCCACACCAGGCCAAGAGGGCATCTCCTGGTGTCAGTTAAGAATGATCATGCCAAACACTTTGTTAGACAACAGTTTAATTTCCTTTTATAGTAATAAATATTTCCTTGCTTCCACAAGAGCAAAAAAAAATGTTTTTTTCATGGTCTTTGGAAGGATTCAAACATTCAGGTGAATTTAACTTGAATTTAATTTTTTTCACAGAAAGCCATAAAAAGATGTTTCCAAAGTTATATATTTCTAGATACTTATGTATAAAGTCTAAATTTTCTATTCTTTCTTTCTCTCTCTTTAGATTCACAAGAAAATTGTATGATAAACAAGAAGCCTCAAAAAATATCTTTCCTGTACAGGGGATTGAACCCAAAGCCTTCCCATTAAGCTGCATCTCTAGCACCACTCCCCACCCTATCTTTGAGACATGTCTTGCTAAGTTGTGGACCAGGTGAGGCTCAAAATTGTGATTCTCCTGCCTCCCAAATACTAGGACTGCTAGAATGTGCCACCGTACTGGGCTTTAAAAAAAAAAAAAAGAATTTGTATCTGCTAGAGGCTGTGGCCCCTTGGCTGGGGCGCCAGGCATTGTCACTGAATACTGGCTCCCAGTGCTCTTCAGGCTGTGGAATGCGTGGGAAGTCCCCGTTCTGTTTCAGAGGAAGAAAAGCACAAGCTTTAAGTAAAGGTATAAACTTACCCAGAGTTATCTGACGGCTTCTAATTCAGCTGAAGGTGCAAAGGAAGACAACGGTAAACCAAGAAGCCTGCAGAGGATCAAGGCGAGGCAGTTTCCACACGGAGGTCTGGCGACCCATAACCCTTTCAAGTCAAGAGGAAAATGAAGCAGAGCCTCAGAATCCCTGGGCCGTGCTCCTTAAAACTGATGCGATCAACAAGAAGCAAAGTCCGCAGTAGCCACTGAGAAGCTGACGGAGACAGGACAGCTTCTCACGACACAGGGTCCTAAGACAGCAACGGCATGAGGTGAAACCCTGGAGACCCGAGTACGACGCGAGGTCCTAGCTAGTAACACAGCTGATAGCGGCCCATTAACCACGACAAATCTACAAAGCAGTGCAAGGAGTTCACTGGAGGGAACTATTTATTACAGGGGTGTGGAGTTTAGAGGAATCCTAACTAGTGATTTTTCAGCAAAGCATGTTTTCAAATGAAGTTTCCTGAAAAGCGAGGGATAGATGTGGACTAGGTTTTAAGACCCAACTTCAACTTGAGCAGGATTATCACAGCTGGAAAACTAAGGAGTATAGACACAACCTCATCAGTTTCAGCCACTGTAAGAGGAACAGAGAAAAACAAGTGGCCCCCCTTTCCTCTTCCCACATCAGAACAGACCATCTCCTGCAGATCACCTGTGGGAGAAGTCTGTCTGTGTCTCCAACTTTTTTTTTTTTTTTTTTTTCCTTTTCGGCACTGAGGATTGAGTCCAGGGGCTCCACAGTGAGTTACACCTCCAGCCCACTATCCTGGTTGGTCTCACCAGTTGCTAAGTTGTGCAGGCTGGGATACAACTTGCTATTCTCCTACCTCAGGGTTCCCAGAGTGATGGGATTATGGATCTGTGCTACTGACCCAGCTCACCTCTCCCCTTTCAGTCTGGAAAGGCTTAAACAGTTAACATTATGGTAAGGTATTACTGGAGATCTACTGATGCACATTTCCTTGCCTGAAATCACTACAGGAAACTGTTTTCAGATTTAACTCATCAACTGCTTTATATTTTACATGTATCGAACTCCTAGTTTAAAATAACATCATAGTGTCAAATCATTTATAAATGTTTATTAAATGTTAATAATTTTTTTACAAAGTATTAATAGCAAGAAGCAAATTTTTGGCAAAATGAGTACAAAAGTAAAAAGCCTTAATGAGTAACAACTAATTTTACGAAATCAAACAAGCCTGTCCACCTGGAGGCCACCTTTAGAAATAACTTATAGCTAATCCTGAACTAAAGCAATGACCCCCCCAAAAGAGTAAAATATCATACAATGTGCTTAGTTCTTTAAGGTTATAAAAAGATGTCTAAGCACAAATACTTTTATACAGAGCTAGTACAGACCACATTGTGTTAGGTACAGTATCTAAGAGGTTGTAACAAAATATACTTTTCAATAAGGCTTCTTGTGGTAAATAGATCTCAGTGCAGAGCAGCACAGAAAAGCTATTCCAAACAATTTTGCGATTCTGCTTTCAAATAAGAGGAACAGAGAGAGTAAATGGCATAGTCTGTTGCACTGTTCTATAAAGAAGGGCTAATCGCTTCCCCACCTCCCTTATTCCTGTAAAGCAAGGGACATTATAAATAAGCTTTCTAAATACAAAGAATCATGTATCAAGTAAGTTGTTTATTACTATCAGCAATGTTCATTATTGAAAAACTTATGCCTAATGGGTCCCAGAATTCAATCCATCTATGTGACTTTCCCTATTTACAGATTTGTATAGGTCACAAAAATCTTTTACTTAGAAAACATTGTCATTATCAGTAATGCTTTCTTAAAAATATCAACAATCCATATAAGCTCTGGCATGGAAACCACTGGTCAGATCTGAATGGTGTATGGGAACACAATAATGTAAAAGCTGTGACACACCCAACAACGCTAGTGGCATAAACACCATATGGAAATGATGTTAATAAACACCTCTCAGCCCAAGGCTAGTATCTACTTTACAGTACCAGGAAAAGCCAAAGGCCAATTGATTTAAAGTGTTCAGATTTAGTGGGAAGTTATGAAGCCCTAACTTCGTACCATAAAATAGCAGGTGTGTACTGCAGCGCCTGTTTTATCTGGGACACGGAGACACACCCACTGTCCTCTTTCCCTTCCTCCCCCGTACCAGACCTTAGGGTGAAAAGCCAACCTGGATCCTAGCACTAAAAAAAGAAAAAAAAAAAAGAAAAAAAAAAAAAAAGAAGCACTTGTAGTCAAGCAGCACAACAAAAGTATCACCTGATATTCACAGAATTTCATGAGCTGAAGGTTGGGAGACAAAGTAACCAGTCTTGTGAGGTTGTCCAAAATTTTTGTCCTTGATTCTTTAAATAAAACTAAAAGAAATGAAAGGGTCACAGAGTGACTTTCTCTAGATTTATTAGGGGCTTTGTTACAAATGTTTGACTTGTCTTTACAGGCAAAGTTGTACGGACTCAAATAAGAAATTAAGAGTTAACACTGTAATTTGCCTTCCCATTACATATACAGAAATAACATTGCTACAAATGGCAATGGAGAGAAACTTGTTTCAAACGGCTTGTTTGGGGTTTTGTCTAAATGTATCACTAAATAATGAAAGCACCAATTTGAGGGTTTCTCAAATACTGATTTCAGTTTCAGGGTATAAACAGCATAACTTGGTAACTTTATTCTTCATATAAGGCATTGCTGGACATGTGTACTAATGTTGCAAAATACATTTTGTCAAAAACACAATATACACGTATTGGGTACACACTGAAAGTTAAGATTCAATTATAGCACACATGATTTCTTTTTAGATCTGAATGCTTCTAAACATCCTTGATATTATGGTGGTCGTATTACCTTCTACTTTAAACCAACCATTCCACACACTGAACAAAGACTTCTGCGGACAACGAAGAGATCAGCCAGAGGGCCTCCCCCGTGGCCAGTGTCCATCAACACAACTTGAAACCAACCAAACCGTATTCTCCATTTCTAGTTGTCTTCTTCCACACCTTTCCACACAGTAGGATTGGAAGGAAGATTTCAATTTAATACAAAATTTGGTAGAAAGCAACAATACAGACAATTAAAAATATTTAAGTAGCAGAGGCATATTTCAGACTACTGTGATCTTAAGAAAAGATCTGATAAAACCCTTTCCCTATAAAAATTAAGGTCTAAATCTGTGGTGTTCTTTGACTTATAAGGCAACTCTGTACCTGTGTAATTCCTCAAGGTCAATGAAGACACTTGTGTGATATTTCTTCAGATAAGCAAGAAGGCATCCAGAATTAAAAACAGAAAGTAATACAGAATTAGGCACATTTGGTTCCAAATCATAACTGAAGAGTTGGGAAATTTTATATACAAAAAAAAAAAAAACCCTGAATCTGAGTTTACTTTTATAGGGTGGAGAGCTTGAGGGGGTGTAAATGACAATTACGAGCAGCTCTTTAAATCTGATCCTTAAATTTCCTTTTCCTTTTCTTAAGTAGTATTTCAACTTAAAAAAGGATCTGGTATTCATGATACAGGTATAAGACTCCTCTTAAATGGTTTAAAAATGTAGTATGCAAAAACATAGGAACTAAAGCCTTTAGGATGAACCTTACAGTTCTACTGCATGTCTAAACAAGCTTGTATAAATTAAATACAAGTAATTTACTGCCTCACAATATATTCTAGGTCTTATATTTAAAGAATGGTGAGTCTGAAACACCTTACACATCCGAAGAGAACTGCAAATGCTCAGCTTAATACCTAGTTGGTGTTTTAACATTTCTTGGTGGTAGTCAAAGTGGAGAAACCTGATTAAATTTGCTTTGTCTGGCAACACTGACAGTTTCAAATGTAATTTATTAGGACTAAGTGTCCGTTTCTACAGGGAACTGACTTCAGTTTTCCAATGGAGTTGAGTATCTTGAGTAATTAATGAAAAGTCTTCGCTAAATTTACACCAACCACCAAACATAACAAACGTTACTATGGACAGGACTCAGGTATTCCTTAGCAGTGGATTTCAGCTAACCCTTGAATTTAAACAATGTATTCTTTCTGGCAAAAAGCATTAGATGTAGAACTAGTCAAACATGCACAGATTATACTATGAACACCTGTATGATGATGATGATGCTGGGCTACATGTTTGAAGCTCATGAATTACCAAGGCATGAATGAACACACTAGAATATATACAGACATAATATCAGTGAAAACATCAAATGCAAAAAAGTCAGGTACGTCAACAACAAATCCCTGGTTAGCGAACTGACAGAGCCAGCAGCCCTCATGCCTGGCTGCAAGGCAGAACATGAACCAAGTCCTGGGAAGGCTGCGGGAGCCACATAATGCTGACCAAGCTTTCAAGGCCCAATAAAATACCTGAGAACACAGTCAGTAAATACAGTAAAGTGACAGATATCACAGTTGTAATCACAATCTTTAGGAAAAGCAGAAAAATGGTCAGACGCTACCAACTGCCACCACCCTTGGCCATCTGCATCTCTAATCCAATTCCAACATTACTTAATAACCTACCAAGCAATACTCTCAGTGCAGTAATATACCAGCCACTGCTGAGACTGTTATCTGTACTCAGAAGGCTACTTCAAGGGCACTGTTAATTTGGTAAGTAGTGAGGAGAAATAAACTATAACCATCTTTAGGTGTGAACTAAAAAAAGATTACTACTTATCCTTAGGAGCTGTCTTCAAACACTTAAAATGTACCTCAACAAAGTTGGCATCTCATAAGCAATAATCAGACAAACATGTACATACTGTATCTTTTAGACACACAAGGAGAATGAACAAAAACCTCAATAACACCTTCCTGAATAGTTTCAGGAAAATACTGCCCATGGTGAGCTCCAATTAAGCAAAAGAATCCCTTAAATGGCAGTTGAGAATTGCCAGAGGCTGGAGGGGGAGCAAGAGAGGTGACAACGCATGCCCATGCCCGACTCTCTCCAGCAAGAGGCGAAATCTTACCTGGCAGGATCTAGAAGCAACACACACATGGCACTGTGGAGCAAGTAGGTTTGCTTCTGTTGCCCAGCTGGTTGCAATTTATAGTTGCTTCTGTGGCCAAAATGTTTCACATATGGCATATTAAACTACATGATAATCAAATATGAGAAAGGCAAACTGTATTCCACTGGTTACTCTTGATACTCCAGATAGTATTGCTTGTCTTCGGCTCCCTGGTACCATCTGTGAACTCATTCCCATCAGACCAGAAATCCTTATGTAAACTTTAAAACACTAAGAACATTACCTTCAGAAACCACAGAAATTTAAAAACAACACAACTGCAGTGTATATAAGCAATTACAAACACATGAAGGCTAAGCCTGGGGAAACTGACAGAATGCCAACCCTTAGATCAAACTCTTTTCCAGCAGCCCTTTCACAAGAGAGGGTCATCCCAAAGCCAGGCATGAGCGTCCCTGCTCTGTACGGCAGACTGATGCACTCGCATCTGTTTCGGAGCTAATATTCCTAACTTCATTCTTGCAAGTATTTAAGGACACTGTCTATACTTGGCACTATAGGAGAATTTGGTTGGAGAAGTGGAAGAAGGTAAAGCCCAAAATATACCTAGTCTAAGGTTGGCTAGAAAGTGGTATCTGGATGTAAATGGAAGCCACGGTGAAACTGGTGAGACCCTGAATCCCCACAGATATTGGCAATGTGTTATTCAGCAGCTTTTAGCCACAAACCAAAGGTGCACAAGGATTAAGATTTCTGAGAGGTTAAACACAGAATCAAGACTTTTTCTAATTCCTGTTGTAAACCGCTATTTTAAAAAACAAAACATAATAAACACAATCAAAAAACACAAAAAGGTATTAAAATAGCAACTTTTTTATACATCACTGCAGCATGAGCTGTTTGAGGTTGTCATGAAGAATAGTATCCTTCACGTCACGAAAAACAAGGCGGATATTCTCTGTGTTGATGGCGGTGGTGAAATGGTGGTATAAGGGCTTCTGTTGCTGGTCCCGGCGTTTGTTCCGGAAACATTCCACCAGGAATTTTTGGACGTCTCTTAAGCAATGTGGATCCCCTTCAAATTCTGGGAAATAGTCTTTGATGCTCACGATTTGCACTTTCTCTTCAAGGAGGTCTGTCTTATTTAAGAAGAGAATTATAGAAACATTGCTGAAAACCCGGTTATTGACAATTGTTTCAAAAATGTTCAGAGATTCTGTAAGGCGATTGGTCAGTCGATCCTCCATAAGCACCTGGTCAAATTCACTTGAGGAAACAAGAAAAAGTATTGATGTCACACTGTCAAAGCACTCAAACCAACGTTTCCTTTCTGATCTTTGACCACCTACATCAACCATTTTGAAAGGAACATTTTTAATTTCAAAGTCGTATTCATGAATGCCTTTGGTGGGTCTTCTAGCAAGCAAAATATCTTGTTGTGAAGGAATGTAATCCTAGGAAAAAAAAAGTTATACATGGTTATTGAGAGTAAGTAACACAATTTTTAATGGACTACTGATTGGCCTATTAATGAATATGCAAACAAAATTATCTTTTAAACATTTTCTGATTCATGAAAACACTAACACTACTACTATTATTCTCATTTAAAAACTTCATGTATCCTTCACTAGATACCTAGCTGTCTCCCACCCTTATGGATTACGTCTCCTTGTGTATGTAAATCCAACCCGCCCTCCACGCAGGTCAGGCACACTTGCTCGGACACACGAGCCCCTAATTTTCAACCAGGACATCTCTCAGGACGACTTCATTGCCTTGTGCTTGTTTCATATATCCTAGTTCTATCACTAGACTGAGCTCCCAAACACCAAGATCAAAGACCCAAACACCTAACACTGAGCATTTACTACTTTTCAGGGTTTAGTTCATGGAGTACCACATGACCCTGGGGCACAGCTCTCCTACTGTGCCCTTGATATGGACCAAGAAACTGCTAAGATCCTGAGATTCTGAGGTCACCCAGAGTCAGCTGTGAAGAAGGTGGGAGGGGAACCCAGGCGATCTGGCTGCGGAGCTCATGTCTCAGGCCCCTGTCCTATTCTACCTCCCAGAATGGCACAGGGCTTTGCACACAGCAGGGCTTTGGTATTTTGAGACTACAGCAAGAGTGCAGCACACCCAATTTTGTAATCTGCCCAATATACAAAAAATGGATGACAATCACACAGGACACCCAGGTTTATTCTCCTCTCCATTACAACTACATACTGATCACACAGCACTCTTTTTTATTCCAGATGTGCCTTCAGAGTAAAACTCTAGGCAACTTTGAACAGCTGGCCTACAGTACTTGTTCAGGAGATATCCACGGAATGCCTACATCATGCCGGGCACTGGCACCAGACTCAACTCCTGCCCTTGTGAAAAGAGACACATAAAAAACATAATGTAGAGACTTCCAGTCACGATGGCGGCCGAGTTAACAGCACTGCACAACGTCTCCTCATCAACTCACTTAGAAAGTCAAGAAGATAGTTAGAAAAAGCGTGTTTGGTGTAGCTTAAAAAGAGAGGAGCATCCCCCAAAACTGAAAGGCGACCAGCGGGAGGCCAGAAACTCCGAAGGATCATCGAAACCAGAGGGAAAAAAAAAAAAACTCCCCACCGTCCAGAAAGCTGCCACAGCTGGCTACAAATGGCTCCTGGAGGAAAGCTCGCGGGGACCTTAACATCTTACTGAACTGAGCTGGGAGAGGACGGAGCACAAAACAACAGGAGAGAAGAGGAGGCTGCAAGTGGGTCAGAAATCCTGAAGTCACATCGGAAGAGGAAAGAAGCAGCCCACCCGGCACGGCCCCATGCTGCCGGCACCCACAGATCACAAACAAGGTCCGGAGGCCAGACCTCAGCCCGAGGTAAGCACAGACCCAAACTAGTGGGAATTACTGGCAGTGGGGGTGGGGGGTGGGGGTGGGGGTGGGGGGGTGTAGTACAAACGCAGCATGCGCTCCCCCTAGAAAAGGCCCTGGGATCCCAGATCAGAAATGGGGCTCAACATCCGTCGCAGGCAGTGACGTCAGCAAGAGCCATTCTCTTTCCTGCACACCAGAGACAGTCAGAGGTAGC